>CM060262.1:30067442-30354942 GCA_030684275.1 Acipenser oxyrinchus oxyrinchus | reverse complement strand
TTGCATGTTTTGTCTGCACTTATCACTTACCACACAGACTTTACACAAAGGGGGGTTACATTTAAAAGCATCCTATTTATTACACTTAAAAGGTTTTTAATCTACCTTGTCTTGAGAATAAAAACCCCAGGCACTCAGACATGAAATTCTTATTGTATGTTTAATGCTTTAAAAACACAATTGATTAAGTAAACCTCATTAATTATATGTATAGTTTAGAAAAAGCTTTGTATATTAACTATTTGGCTTATGTACCTTCAGAACCATCTGATGTTTTTGTAACCAGATCCATTTGATTTTGTAAGTACTTACTTGCTTAAAACCATGGGTGGTATATTGTTCATCTATATTCAGAATTCTCACTGTACAGTACTATAGGTTGTCAACAATTCAGATGTGCTTTTTGGATCACTGCATGATGAACTCAGGATTAATATTGGACTACATTAGGTTCTACAATTTGAAATACTACAGCAGACTGCAAGTTGGTCTCTTAATTCAAATAGATCTACATTTGTTTACACCAGCTGTGATCTTCCATGGACTAGAGACTCCTGAAAGGTCAGTGTTGCAGAGGGATACATGGGTCAATACTGAATTCCCAAGACAACACTTAAGGGATTGTGAACATTTAAAAACTTGAAGAAAAAAAAAAAACATACCTGTTATTCTTCTGGTCAGCTTCTTTGGTGGCTTTAGCTTCCAATTCTCTAGAAATAAACGACACATATTTAAAAACGTGCAACTACTGACACTCACTCAGTATGTGGTTTAGCAGGTTTCTGGATACAGACACAGCACTGTGAACAGTGTTTACTTCAGGTGAAGCATTATTCAACATGTATCAATCATTAAGCTTTGATAAGATAGATGCTAGCGTCTATAAAGATTGCACAGCTAGGAAAGTCAACTATTACAGTTCGATTAGCAAAGGACAAAACACAATGCAAAACTAAATGTTTCATCTCGGCTACCGTCTACTAAAATGAATCAACTTTGTTTTACTGTAATAGTAGCGCTTCAAATAAGCTTGATTTTTTTATTAGGGACCGTACCGCTTGCCATTTTCTGTACTAAACGACGACATTCCAAATCACGGTTATCCTACATCAATGTCTTAAATTTGGCTATGGACGTCTAATTTAGTACACATTCTAAAATAATAAAAAAAACAAAACAGCATTCACTTAACGACTAGCTCATAGTAAACAGACATGTGTTCCACGGTCCGATTATTAAACGTTAAAACACAGAAAGAAAAAAAAACTATCAGGATTTTAAATAACAAACAAACAGACAGGAAAATGGTGTGCAGACCAAAACGCAAAACCGTATCTAAAGTGAAAATAACATTCAGCTGCTTGTGAATATAACAAACATCGATGCAACGGCAGTTTCCATTGCAGATACAGAGTAAATCAATATCGTACATACCACGGCCCGGTTTTAATTTATACAAAATACGTTGGCAATACAATATCGTTACAAATAACACAGTAAACACCTCAATTTACTATGCAAATAATGCAAGAACGTAAAAAAGCGATCTTGTAACCGACCTACATTTCAACACCAGACCAGAGCTTGTCTGTTTTTCTCACGGGGCCCACATCGACTTGTAAATGTTGTTAAAAAGCAGCCATGCCAGGTAACCAAAAACACATCAACCCAACTTTGGAAAAAAATTATTGAAATCAAACACATACGGTAATTTATTATAAAGTTACCCCAGTTCCACGTCAAAGACATCCCCAATTAACCTAAAAAACAACAGTAGCAACTGTGAAACGACTTTCAAAGTCACGATATTATTAATACATACGCAAACTCCTTCACTTGCAAGTTACCCAGACATCAGCTCCTGATCATCACCAAAAACAACGTATTTTAATGTAAAGCCGCTATATTTTTTTTTAAAACATTTCTGAGACCAATGGATGCACTTACCTCATGAATATAAAGTGCAACAGAGTGAATATGAAAGCAAGTTATAAGGCTACGGGAGTTCAATATGTTTGCAGCATTGAGGCGAAAAACAGTTGCCCTGCATAGCCGCCATTTTCTTCACTCACTAACACATCCCCTCCTCTTTCCCACAGGAAGAGAATAGAATCAGCTCACCGACCACTTCCTCTCTCTCTCTCACCAGCACTAAACCCAAAATGGCCGACCCATCCGCGGCAGTAAGAGAAGTACTAACAACATTCTCAACGGCGTAGTTATAGGACAACACAATGCTACATATATGTATACATGCAACTCTAGGATTCTCATACATGACGAAGAATTTTAAAATAATTGAGGTGATGACACTGTGAATGTGAAATAATTAATGTGCTGCCTCAGTAGCATTAAGATCCAATTTTACCCATTAAAAAAACAAAAAAAACAAACCACACACACACACATACACACGGTAGGTAGAGACACGTTTTTGTCCTCGTTTATTTTGAATGTCAGAAAAGTTAAAAGGACCATCGCAGAGTAATTCTTTACAGGCTGTACTGGCATTCTTTATCTTGGTACTGAGTACTGTACATGTATTTGTGTATAGAATAACAGAATAAACGTGGATAAATGACAAAAACAACAACATTAAAACTCAAAAGTTTCTAAACTGGCATTAACTGATAAAATAATATAATTAACTATACTTGTTGTACCAATTGATTTATTTAATAACTAAGCAAAACCCATGTAGTTTAAGATGACTTACTTTGCTTCCATTATAACAGGTGTACTGCGGAGTAATTTCAAACACCTCACTGTTTTGGCTGGACACTATCATCCCAGCAAGAAAGAGATAGTGGATGCAGCTGTCTTTCATTTCACTTTTCTCCCCAAGTACACACAAACAGCTGCAAAAGACTCAGACGGTTTTTAATTGCAAGAGAAAGATCACAAAAAATTAAATGCTAGGTTTGGTTAAGTAACACCTCCACTCAAAACTGGCCCTGTCACAAGCTTAGTGGGACAGTGCAGAAATATGTGTTCTGGGTTCCCCACAAAAGTTAACCGCTACTACAGATAAATAGCAGCCTTTTACTGCTTGTCCCTGACAACTAATTTAGAATTTTGTGGTAAACCACCATGAAAAAAATTCCATTAAAGTGCTGCTAGGCTGGCACCTTTCAAGACTGCTTTATATTCATTACAAGAAAAAAAAAGACATAGATGAGAACCATGGAATTGGTGGAAGAAATCCCTATTTGCTAATTTAAAATGAAAGCTGTTATCCGCTGTCGATCCAGAATAATTCTCTGTTTGAAAAAAAAAAAAAAAAGAAGTAGCCTGACAAAGGAAATTAGTTGGTCAGTTTAAAGATACAGTCCTGATTTAGGAAATTATATTTCAAAATGTATTCCCTCAACAATTCCAATCGGGCCCCTCCGAAGTGTGGCAGGGTTATATGATATGCTATCACAGTGTACTGTATGTATCAGTGCTAGGTGAGCTGCAGGATAAGTGAGAAATAAAGGGCCTTCAGTGGCAGGCGCTTACACTTGGCTATCTCAGTAAGTGTGATCTCACTTGGCCATGGACGGCTTTCTCCTGTGGCAGGGAGAACAGAGGGAGTCTGTTAGACCTAAATGAATATCAACTATGCTGTCGGACCAAAAGAAAATTGACTGCATGCTAACCAAACATAATGGAACTAGAAAAAGGGAATACAGTAATGCAATTGGCTCAGTCATCTCAAGGAAACTGGCGAGGGGAAACACTTATCTAGTTAACATCAATACAGTAACTTACTTACGTGACGCTAAAATGGGAGTTACAAATCTTGGTGTGAATGGCCCTGCTAGAAACCAGTAATTTGAAGTGCTAAAAAAAAAAAAAAAAAACACCACCACTTAAACTTAATACTGCATGTGGACACATACCAACTAATTATACAAGTATTTTTTGTGAATGCTAAAAGGAAGTCTTTTTTTATGTACTTTAAAAAGGGCACAACTGTATACTGTATGTAAACAGCTCTGTTGGTCTCCCAGGTAACAGTAATTGAGTGTTACAGTAGGAAGCCAGCCAAGCACATAACTCTGTGCTATCGCCCACCTGGTATTAGTAAATTAAAGAGAGCATTAAAGATTGTGACACTTTAAAATCTTTCTGGCCACAAAAGATCTTGAGCTAGATGAGAACATGCTATTTTTTTATTATTACGAATTGTTTAGACTCCTGGCACTGCAAGGACAAGCAGATCCTGAGATCATGTGACTTGTCCTATAATTTCTAGACTTGTATTGAAAGACTAAGCTAGGCACTGAGTTGCTTATTTGCATGACTGTGAAAGGCAATTTAGCTCCAGGTTTGCCATCGTTACCAGAACCTCTGGAGAGAGTGAAAGGGGAGGGAGACAAAATAACAAGCCCTGTGAACATCCTCTACAAGCTTTCTCTTGTCTGAACAAACCCCAGCCAACTGTAATCTGAGCTGCATGGAGGCCACTGATCCAAAAGGTAAAGCCACCAAATCAACTTAAAGTGAACTGTTTACATGATAAAACAAGCCTGTTTATTTAAAAGGTGTGGCTAGCACAGCAGATTTATTTAGAAGAGACCGCATTAGGAGCACAGCCTAACAATAAACTATAGTACTGCCAAAACTACCGTATGTTTATATGGGCAAACTATTGAGTAAAACTTTATTTACACTGTCTGCATCATTAAATCCAAAATATCATCCAATATCAAAATCTCTCCTGTACAGTATTCAAACAGTTAAACCTGCAAAAAAAAAGGCCAAATACTGTAAATATTGTGCAGACTCTCAACTGGAATTTCTCTATGATTAAATGCCATGCTGAAAAAGGAAACAAAGGATTTACACAAAAATGTTAATAGCGCAGAATTGTGTTAACCTTTTGAAGATAAACAAGCATTTCTGCCTCAGTTAGCAGGCAGTGTTGTAATGATCGGCTCATTGTGCTTGACACAACACTTATTTCTCCTTAAAGTGTGAACCACACGCCAGCAGCTCTGAGATTAAAAGGTCTGGTATCAAATATGCTGTCTATTCTCCCAACACTGGTGCAGGTTTAGCAGTATGTTTCTGCCAGGGATAAAAACAAAAGCCTGCTCTGATTATATTGTAAATCTATCACGTACTCTCTTGCTTAGAAAGGGTTTTAACCCTTATGTTATTGTGCCCTCAATCGACAGATCAATAACCCAAATTCTGTTTATATAGATCAAATCTCTACAGAGTTTGCATACATATGTATCGGTGTATGCATATAGTAAATGCACACACAGTATATACAATAATACATTAGAAATGTCGTGTTCTCAACTTTTATTTTGATTCAGATTACTGTTATCTCATTGGTGCCATCTTCAGGGTACTTTGGTTTGATGCACAGTAAGTCTGTCATTAAGAGGGCAACTTATCAGCTGATCCTATAAATAGCTGAAGTGCAAAGGAGTTCAAAAGAACACTGGAAGCTTGAACTATTACAGCGATTACATTACATGTGAACAATTATTGTGTTGTGTGTTTCTCTCACAGGAACCCTCTTACATCACTGTTTTTGATCTGTGCAGCTGAAATCTACTTACATGCGCATCAAAACAAATAGCTGACATGTTTTCTATCCATCCAGCAGAGGAAGTAGATCTATTCTGAGAGAACATGCTGTAGTGCTGCCTCCCCTGCTTCTGTTAAGTTGTAAACAGGGCTTAACAAAACAGCATGTGTTGTTGTGTTTTTCAGAGATGCATTCAAAATGTAGATATTCATTCTTAAAAAAGGCAATGATTCTACAACCTTTTCAAACTGAATTCATATTTACCTCTGTAAATATAATAAAGAATTAGTATCACACTGACTAATTAGGTGTACCATAGTTGTAACCGTTACACCTCTCGGTTGTTAAATGGACAGTATTGGTATTGATTCGGAAATACACAATGATAGGTGGAGCAGCTAACGCAAGCCAGGAAGAATATTCAACGCAGCAGCTATCTCTAGCACTGAAGAATGAAGGGTGTGATTGTGCAGGTTCTTTTCCTGCTGTTTTCACTTTCAGAAAAATAAGATTGTCCTGCATGATTTTGTTTTCAACCCCAAAAACTTCATTTGCTCAGCTTTGAAAAAATTCCAGGAAGTGGAAATTTGGCAACTGGCCTGCACTGAAGAGGCTTCAAATGTTTCACTTTCCCAGAAATTGGCCCCTTTTCAAACAGCCCACAAGCCCAGAGTGCATTCCTTTCCTGCAAATGTTGCTCTGCCCTGCCAGTAAGTTATGAAAGATATATGCTTGTGTTGTTCAGGGCGATTCAAACAAGCACTGAAAGTTTATAAGTCATCCTGGATTTTTAACGTCACTGTCTCTCACCTGTCCTACAGTTGTATGAGGCATGTTGACAGTAATTTGTGCCTGGGAATTTTCCCCACCCTGCTTATTTTAAAAGTGCACAAGAATATTATCACCTTAGCAAGGCACTTCTTCTCCAAACAAGTGCATAATACATTGCACTTCATATGTATGAGAGTGTGTGTGAGCCAGAGAATATGGTGGTACACTTGCTTGCTGGCCAGAAAACTAAATCCAGCTAATATCAAGGCTTGTTTATATACATCTTTCTTTATATACATTGTATACCGCATTGACCTAAATGCAGCATAGGATTAAAATCATAACCATGGTTAAAGAACAGGGAAACAATGTATTTTATTTGTTGAATCTCTTCCTTAGCATCCTATCCATCAACCTTCACCTTCCAAGGTCACTGCAATACAGCACATAATACTGCATGTGATTACTGAGCTACAGTACTGAAGACGGGCACTTTAAGAACCATGCTATCATGTTGTTTTCCACCAGCATGCGGTGCTGCACTGTACCGGATGTAAAGAAACACTTAAAGGGTTGCAAAGACAGAGTATTCCACTTTAATATTTAGCACTGTGCCAAGCATTTGTATTTGAAGCTGCTGAAGAAGTTTGTGCACATTTATTTTCCCCGAAGTCCATTGGCAAAATGCAGCAATACTGTAAGCCAAGATGACTAATTTTATTTATTTATTTATTTACATTTATATAATGCCTTTCATCACAAGGACCTCAAGGTGCTTTACAACATTTTACAATATAATACAACATTTAAAAGGCAAAGATAATTTCTACAAAACAGTTAAAAAGACAGACAGTCTAAAACAATATATAGTCAGTGATAAAATGATGGTAGAAAAGCCATTTTATAAGAGCTTTCAATGCTGCTTAAAAAATAGATAGATTCCCTGGTTTTTGACTGAAGCCCCACAGCCTGCAATCTTAGAGCACGACTTGGATTGTAAGGGGTCAACAACCACTGGAAATAACTTGGTGCCAATCCATTTCGGGCTTTATAAATTAAAAGAAAAATCTTATAATCAATTCTGCATTCAGAAGGAAGAGAGAATCAATCATTTAGACAGTATTAATCCAGATTAGTTGCCTTCCTTGCTTCATGGGGGAAGCTGGACAGATAATAGAAAATAAAACTTCAACATTTTATTATTATTATTATTATTATTATTATTATTATTATTATTATTATTATTATTATTATTCCAAACACACAATTCAGTACATAACTTAAAAGTTATACTTGCGGCAACCACTTTTATTAGAATTACAGTTTAAACATACTATAAACTACACTTTAACTTAAACAGCTATTGTTTTGAGCAATAAATTACACAGACTTGCATTAAATATCAAACCTCACAAGTGTCCTTTGAAGCAGTTCAGAGATTGATGCTCTTTTGGAAAACAAAAGAGGAATCAATTGTGTTAACATAGACTTGGCAGGTGAGTAACAGCTGTGCTTGACAAGTACCTTTGAAAACATTCAAGAGTTAGCACAGCCAATAAGTATTGCTGGAGGAAGACTCTTGCCCTATGGGTCATAAAAACAAGCCAAAAGAAGGCGAATATACAGGCTTCACCCTTCAGCTGAGCTGGATGTTTGATTCAGGAACTGAGGGACTGCATGCCTCCATTGCACCATATCTCCTTCGATTATGATCTCGTCACATCTCAAAAGCGAAGCAAATTACAAATTACTACAAATATTATAGCTCCCCATCTACAGGTATCCAAACGCTACTTGACAATACATTTTTAAATATAACGTATTTAAAATAATATTGATTTCTTGAATATAGAGAAAAAAAAAATATCTTCTGTATATAGCATGTGGCAGTTTGCTTTTTTCTTTCCATGAACTGTGTAACATGCTGCTCACCTGTGTAGCATTCAGTGTTTTTCAAGTACAATCTCAAAAAGTGATGGAAAATTGCTACCTTTTTTTAGTTTGCAACCACATCAGACAGAGCTTATTTCTCTCGCTCAGTTGTTGATAGATTTTCACCTCAGACGCTAAGGTCTTGTCTGTCATCTGGGTTTCAAAAGGAAGATAATGCAGAGCACGAGGGTTCCCTTCAAAACAAGAGTCCCATGCTCTGGCTGCTTCAAACCTACCCCGCATCACCAGGAACCCTTTGCAGAGAGAGCCCTGGAGAGAGCACGCAGTGAAACTAGAGTAAACACAATTAGTGCATCCACTCTCGCTAGCAATGCAATAATTAAGGCAATAATGGTTTACAGTAAGTGTACTGTTGAATGGAAAGCTTGCATTTTTTTTCAGATTTCACAAATTATTATAATTTTGTATTGTTTTTATTATAATATAATCATACTGTTACATAATCGTACTGTTCAAAATAACCCCCTGCAACTACTTTTCCTATAATCAAAAAAGTTTGGGATTTTCTACAACGGCAGTACATTTATATGAAATAAATGATATTGCAAATTAAGTCATTCATACATAAGATCACAGTACGCCACTAATGTGTCAGGTCATATATTCTAGTTTATTCTTGATGCCTCTGTCATGAGAACCTAACAACTAAATAAAATCTGAAAAGGAACTTTAAAATATAGTAAGAAAAGTACACTAGCAATCCTGCACTGCCAAACATGTAACAGCATGTAAACTGTATGGAACCCATCAGTTTTGGCATGCCTACTGATTAGGAATACTGTAATATTTTACACAAATCAAACAGATATACCCCAGGTTACAATTTGGTGAAATTCAAGACATTCAAGTAGCCCTGTGCTGCTTATCTTTTTCTCGTCTGACATTCCCATGTATTTTACATGACAGGTCCATGGTTAAGTATATTTATTGAGATGACATTTGAAGATGCTGCATATCTGAATATATTAGGGCTCTATGTGAATTGGCAGCAGATAGCAGTGATGACAGTTATGAACCATCATTGTGCAGCCTTTGTCTCCCCATCCACTAACAGAGTCTGTGTACAGAACCGGGCTGTGTTGCCGTCTTTAAAAGGACTAACATGTGCTACTCTGTGAGAAATACTTTGATTTCACCAGTGCCAATTGGGTTCTATTAGCAATCAGGATCATGTCAAATATAAACGTTCAGTGGCAAGCAGAATTTTACCTTTTAAACACAGTGAGCAAATTCATATGAAATAAGTGGAAAATTACAAGAAAACCTTGCTTATTATTTCTATATGAGTTTACTGATAACCAGTTGATAAGCAGTTACCAAATTACTTGGGATTTGCAAAAAATCTGAGGACACAAAACAGAATCCCACTTCAGTCTGCCTCGAAACCAAACCACTGTTTTTTGGCTGCTTAAACCTCAACAGGGGAAATGGGAGCAATGTTTACAGAGAGGTGTTAGAACAATCCCACTGGGCACTGAGTTTGATTTCCCTGGATTTAAATTTCATGCTTTTGTACACTGGCAGAATGCAATTTCGACAGCTTCCCCCCCTTCCTCATTTCTTTTCTTTTTTATTTTTTTAAAACAAACACAACCACCCTGGGGAATAAAATTGAGTACGAGGGATGTAGTGCATTTGTAAAAAGAAAATAAATAAAAGAAAAATGTCCTAGTTGAAAAGGGCAAGCTTTTATTTCAAACAGCTTTCTGAACGAGAGCCAGGGTGAGAGCAGCAATCACGTGGTTGCGAGCTACATGATTAAACAGCCAATGCCTATTTATCAGACCCCGGTAACAAACAGCTTGAAAAATTAACCTCCTTGCCTGCAGGCTTCAATTCCAATTCAAGTATTATTACAGCAAGACCGCGCGTTCGTAGCTCACAGAACAGACATTGGGGTTATTAAATGAGAATTCAATCCTGCCCTTTAAATCAGAAAAAGAAACTGCGAGAGAAAAAAAAAAGAGAGCAAAGGAGTTGGATGTTTTTTTCTTTAAGTCCTCCCCTCCCCTCCCCCTCCCCCTCCCCTGTCTCTTTGCCCCCCTGCTCACACTCTCTCTCTCTCTCTCTCGGGAAGTCTGCCAACTGTGAAATGGAGTTGCAGAGCCTGAATTACACTCGGCAACCAACCAATTACCTGTTCTGCATGTCTTCCTGGGCCCCTAAATGGTGCAATGCAACAGATCTATTTTCAGAGTCTATTTATTTATCGAGACTGCATTTTGTTGGGAATTTATCATTTGTACGCAGCCCTGATTCTTGTCATTTAGACATTTTTAATACCTTCTCTGTCCCCCCTCTTAAGGGATTAGAAACCTTTTTTTTTTTTTTTTTACAGAAACTAACGGAAATGCATATACTGTACACACAACCACGCAGACTCACAAGCACACACACACAGAGACACAGACATACGCATACTGTAGATACACATGGAAACACAGCACAGATGTGTGAACACCCACAGCTATCACCGTGTTAGGGCATTCTACTTTGATATTGTTTTAAGAATAGTTGTCAGATACATTGCTGTTAATAAGCAATTGCATGTATGCACATACTGGACGGTAATAAATGCACACATGCATTTTACTGCCCCAGATATCCCTTGTAAATCCAGTGAGTGGAATTGTATGTTATATTAATAAATAAAAAATCACAGTAAGATCATTCCTGCAACAACATACTGGATGATATGTAAGGAATGGGTGTCAGTGGGCTTGATAGTGGGTACTGTATGTACAATGAGTAATGCATCCACTCCACTTCCACCCGTAGACAGCATTCATTTAGACACTGAGTAGCAGTGAAGTAGTTTATATTTCTAAGATGATTTTTCTCTCTCGTCATCACAGATCATCCCATTCCTTTTTAAAATATTATCCAGCTAGCTTTCAAGTTAATAAGAACCTGGCATTGATTCCTTTTGATCTCTCATAGAGGGATGACAGCTCCGGTGTACAGAACATGCATTCCATGTGCAGCCAGCCTGCAACCGGGTGCGCTAGTCTCAGGCATTGCAATGCATCCATTTCCACTGTGCTGTCACTGTCCCTCAACTCCATCCTAATGAGAGAGTGCCTCAGAATTGTACCAGAGCAACACCAACCAAAAAAATAACAGAGCACCCTTTTAGGGTGTTATTGCTTACTCATTGTAATACTATAATTGTAATTTTATATTATTTCTATTCTAAAAAGTCAATCTGGCCAAATACAGTACCCACACCCTATATGTATGTGTGTGTGTGTGTGTGTGTGTGTGTATATATATATATATATATATATATATATATATATATATATATATGAGAGAGAGAGAGAGAGAGAGAGAGAGAGAGAGAGAGAGAGAGAGAGAGAGAGAGAGAGAGAGATGTATATATATTAGTATTTAACATGTCCAAGTTGGCCTAGATGATAATTTGCAGCTTGGTATACTTGCCATAGAATGCTGCACTACAGGGCAGCATTGTGGAGTAGTGGTTAGGGCTCTGGACTCTTGACCGGAGGGTTGTGGGTTCAATCCCAGGCAGGGGACACTGCTACTGTACCCTTGAGCAAGGTAATTTACCTAGATTGCTCCAATAAAAACCCAACTATATAAATGGGTAATTGTATGTCAAAATAATGTGATATCTTGTAACAATTGTAAGTCACCCTGGATAAGGGCATCTGCTAAGAAATAAATAATACAAGCATGTTCCCATGATCTACAGCCACGTGTACATCGACGCTGCTGTCTGCCATGACTGCCTACTTTTAAACCTTAAAACGAAACGTATGTCGTCATTTATAAAATCACCCTGTATAAGCAGTAGGTGGGTTTAAAAACCAATGGGTTTCAGATTATATTAGAGGCTCTCTTTTACTATCTAAACAGCCCAGGTTAATTTCTGATGTAAAGCACACTGTACAGCATTAAAACCAGAAAGCCTATTAAAAGTCCCTTATAACTGTGTGCAGTATGAAGAGGGTCAAGTCTTTTACAGGGTTTCGAGTCCAGCCTTGTGTTCGTTGTCCTGGATTGCAAAACAACAGAGCTGCAAGACACAGCTGGCATATATGGAAAATAAAATGTATGTGGCCCAAAGAACATTTAATTAGCCAGAGTTCCCAGGTTCCAGACACTAACTATGGTTTTACTGGTAAAGTCAGTTTGGCCAAGAACGTGAATAAGAGAGAGAGAGAGTAGGGTCAATGTGCTATACAAAGAGTTTATTGCCTAGGTTTTCTATGAGGATTTGTTTGCATTATAGGGATTTGTGAGCTCACCTATGCCTTGGCTCATAGGAAAGATACTCTATTAACAATGTGCAATATTTATCACAGAATCAATGCCTAGGACTGCAATGCATTTTGTAGCTGCGCTAAACATTAAATCAACACACGGTAATATCTCAGAGGGTTTAGCAATGCCATATAGTGTCTTGTGTTTCATTACCTCTGATACCTACAATAGCCATACAAGGGAGTCTTTCAATGTTTGTGCCTCAATTCATAGTCACACCACCTCCTGTTCATGAGGATAAACACCTTAATGTTTCGCAACATTCATTTAAAATGCTTCTGTAGGGTTGCCACCTCTAAGGTAACCGGGACATCGGAACAGAAGCACTCTCTAGAAATCCTATATTCATACAATAGGTATCATTGATAATATTAATATTATAGTATTGACAACCAATTCATATTGTTTTTTTTTTTAATGTTAGCTCTAGAAAAAACAAACAAAAAAACGTTTCAACAGAATTCTCTTGATTCCAAAAAAAAAAAATAATAATAATAATAATAATAATAATAATAATAATAATAATAATAATAATAATAATAATAATACTCATCATCATCTTAGTTAACAAGCTGCTTACTTTCTAGTTCTGCCACAAGGGACAGAGCTGGAGTTGAGAGCCTTAAAAATAATATAATTACAAAACAAATTAATACCTTAAAGTGATTTCATTAAGCATGAAAAAGGGCAATATCATCCTTGTAGCTGTAAGATAGATCTCTGATTTAAATCTGAGAAAAATTGAATTGGCATTTGTGGCTCAATTAGGATTAGATAAATAAAAGAAAGTGTGGGATCGATTCATGAATGAGCTTGTTTCTTAAATCAGCTTAAATCTCCATGCGCTAAGGGTGATAAACAAAAAAAATATATATTTTTTTCATTCTTTCTCTTGGCAGTACAGCTGTAGTCTCAGTTGGGTGGATAATACATCTTGCCTAATCAAAAATGAAAGAAACAGAGATCACTCGCCACAGCCCATTATAAAATGTCATGCTTCTTTCTCCCTGACTGCAGCGTGCAATATCAGGCAAAGAAAAAAACTATAAAAATACCAAGTTAGTAAAATTAATTTAATCTCGGTAGTCCTACAAGGAGATTTTTTCTACAGGGCAAGTACGGTTTTTAAAGTACTGTAGCTGTAATTCAGTCTGAACAGAACCGCTTTCAAATATCTAATAAGAAGATAGTTAATATTTGCAATTCAAGTAAATTATAAAAGGTTTACCATTTCTATGAATTACAACTCAGCTCTACTGGTTTGCCTTAGAACTTGACAGATATATTTAAGAACTGCATGTGGAATTTGTGAATCATACCAATCACACAGTAGAGGAACACAATGCACAAGCACTCATTTCAAACAGTTACCTGTTTATCAAAACCCTTCAACACTTCTGAATAAGTGGCACAGATTCCAATTGAATCATGAGCGAAACCAATACAGTTTCCTAATGAATTTCAATTAAAACAATCATCGCTTCATTATATATTCCAGACTAATTCATAGAAAATGATCCTCACTCAAGCCAACAGCCGCTCATTGTAAATTGTCAACATTAATATCTTCCATCGGCAATTCTTTCTACAGGATTAAAGTAAAATTGCAAGCACTCAGTTAAAACACAAATGTAAAAACAAGGCTACTATGTATGCAGGTATACAGTATATATTAGCTTTGTAGCATAATGTTTAAAAACTACAGTATACTACATAAACACACTTAAATGCTGTTTAGTAAAGGGTGACAATGGATTCTTGGCAGACCCAAACAACAGTTTACCATGGTAAATGTGTAACGTAGTCTTATAATTAGGGCTTCTGCTTTTCTGTTTTTATTAATTGCATTTTTTTCAGTGTTATTTTCGAGTTTTATGAAAATCATTCTTTTCTGAGCGTTCGCTTTTTATATACAGTATTGTATGAAATTATTGTTTTCAGTTATTTTCCAAAATGCTTGGGTGTTTTTTTCTGTCACAATAGTAGTAACTCGACTGACAGTACTTGCATATTTAGTTGTACCTTCTTTCCTTTGCTGTCCTTCACAACGAAATCCTTCTGGTCACGGACATATTCTTCTGGGGTTTTTGTGTGTCTAGGCATTTTTTTACATTTCACCACAATATAATATTCCGTTTTAAATTCTCACTACCTAACTGTAATATAGCAAACAAGCCTTCTACTGTAATTGTAATCCCGTTTTAAATCTCACAAGCTGAGTCTCCAATAGAAATGTAGGAGTTTGCTGTCCCTCAGTAGTTGGGGTAGGTTGAAACTTTTCAGAACGATTCAGTGATAGATACGAGTCAGGAAAGAGGGACATTGCCCAACTGCACGGAAAGTGTGGTTTTTTTTTTTTTTTTTCAAATAAGAGAGGGGTGAAGTAAACGTGAATTGAGTAACCATTTCCTGTGTTTATACACCGATTTTTAAGGGTAATTAATGTTCTTGGGGGATGCTCACATTTATTTTTTGAATCCTATATTTTATAGTTGCAAACTTAGTATCCCTCTGTATTAAAAACAGGAGAATAGCTATATATCTTGATATGATCTTGTATATGGAGATTAATGATCGGGTGAAATCCCACCCCTTTAAAGTCCTAAATTATTTAGATCAATGCCGACGCTCATCCATCACGTGGTGCTCAGGGGAGGTATCCAGCGTGGTGACAGGACGCCAATATTACACCATCTCAGCTGAGCTGAATAGAGCTACTGCTTAGTCTGTGTCTTAATGCTGCTATCAATCTCAGCTGATGTTGTCCCTAAACACAACTGGGGTACACAGATCAGATCTTAAATAAATCTGATTGTCAATCTGTGCACCACCCCCCCCCCCTTCAGATTTAAAACCTCCCTCTGACAGTCATCTCCAGTACTGCCTTTTCCTGACATACAGTAACTTTGATCTGTTAGTGCATACAACCATACTGCCACCATCCCAATAAAGACTAATATAGTTATTGAAACCGCTTTGACATAATGACATCTCAGATCAGATGCAATTGGGAAAAAAAGTGTGTGTGTGTGTGGGGGTGGGGGGGCTACGGCCTACATGGCAATTGCAGTGTAGAAAAATTTAGTTTATCAGATCTAGACAGACAGACCAACAGATAGTATTTCCAGATTCAAAGGTCACGCAGTCAGGGGCTCCCGAGTGACGCATCCAGTAAGGGCGCCCCGCGTGGAGTACAGGATGCGCCCTAAAGTCTGGAGATCGCAGGTTCGAATCCAGGCTATGTCATTGCCGACCGTGACCGGGGGTTCCCAGGGGGCAGCGCACAATTGGCCGAGCGCCGCCCGGGTAGGGAGGGCTTAGATCGGCAGGGCAATCCACGGTTCACCACGCACCAGCGACTCCTGTGGCTGATAGGGTGCCTGCGGGTCTGCAGTGGAGCCATTCAGATCTGTGTTGTCCTCCAGCACTATAGGTCTGGTGGCTTTGCTGTGTATCCGCAGTGTGAAAAATGACAGATTGGCAGGAACACTTTTCGGAGGATGCGTGGTTCAGCCTCCGTTTCCAGAGTCGCCGGGGGGTTGCAGCAGTGAACCGGGATAAAAATAATAATTGGGCATTCCAAATTGTGGAGAAAACTGGGGTAAAAAAAACATTGGCAACGACTTAAAAAAAAAAGTTTGTGGAGTTAAGTTTGACAAGGGGTCAGTTAGTGTGTTCTGTCTCAGAGATAGCAGCTTCAATCCCAGTCTGCAATGATACTGAAACCAGGGATTCAGAGCTGCTAGAGACTCATGTTACTCAATCAGGTGGAAACAAACAAGTTTGTGGAGTTAAGTTAAGTTTGACAAGGGGTCAGTTAGTGTTTTCTGTCTCAGAGATAGCAGCTTCAATCCCAGTCTGCACCGATACTGAAACCAGGGATTCAGAGCTGCTAGAGACTCATGTTACTCAATCAGCTGGAAACAAACACAAACACACACCCTGTCCTGTTCACTTAGGGGGCAGATTAAACAAGGCAAGACCAGGGAAGTGAATCCACCTGTGGCCAGTCTGTGTTCTAAGCAGAAGAGATGCATTGCGTTTTTTAATGCATCTGTGCAGGAGATAATCAAGTAAGATCATTGATAGGACTCAAATGCTAGCAAATGAGATGGGAACTGGAACACAGATTAATGGTTTCTTATTGGTTATCCAGTACAGCGTCAGAGCTGGAGACATTTAGCAATACAATTTACTGCAGAAAACCAGTCATTAGCAGCAGAATCATATATGCTATTCAATGTATTGAACCACCTTAACTATTTCATTGACCAGGCATCCCAAGCTGAAAAGCCACACAACTACCAGCCACGACTAGCTTGAAACAGGGCCGGAATTACAAACAGGATGTGGAAGTCAATTCCCATCACAACCCATCGTGATAATTACTTGTTTGCAGGCTCTGTTCCAACCAATAGCAGACAGGGAAAGAGAGATTTCACTTGAGGACTGAAGCATGCAAGCGTGTTTGTCATCGCTGTCAAAATAAACTCAAAATGTATGCTTCTGACAATTTGAAATGTCCCACCACACCCCAGCTCCCCAAACAATCTGCATTAAGACAATATTTTATTCCTTGGCTATTCAAATACAGGCTAACTTCACTATAACAAACCCTTCTTATAAACGAACATCCGTTTTGAACGATCCCAACAGCAAGAACCGATGTTTTCAATGCAAATTAGCCCTATTAGAGCGATCACGTACATGATTGACCCAGATACAACAATCTCAGTACTGACTGACACTGAACTTTCTCCAGTGTCAAGTGTGTTATTCTCTCTGTGAAAACATAAGACCATGGTTGACTAATTCAAAGATAACGCTAATTCAAAGATGACCTATTGTAGTACGAATCATGCATGACGAATGCAATCGTTGCCTGTCCGTCATCTTCACACAAACTGCAACCAGGCAACAGGCGTGAGGAGCAATCTACACTGGATAGTTTTTTTCAAGAGAAAGGACATGTAATTGGTGTATTCAGCATGTAAGTGTACATTCTTTACTTTTTCATTTCTTTACTATTTTCTTTTAAACATACCTGTAGCAGGGTGATTGCCCTGCACAGGGGGAAATTAGTGTTGGTGTAATTTATATGTGGAAATGGGTTTGTTTTGTGTGCTTTTTGGAGTTATGTTTGATCAAATGATTATTTGCCTGTATGTACTGAATCTGCAGCCATTATTTTAAACAGATAGCGACCACTAGCAATAGTGAAAACCTTCACACAATTAAGGAGACTCCAGTATAATATGCCTGTGTGTTTAAAAATCGAAACAAGATTTTAAAAAAAGGTCTTCAAATCATTGAAATCCTCGGCTGGAGCGGGCTCTGTTCTCCTTGTTAAAAGAAAATGGAAGTTGGTTGAAAGTGTGAGAGAGAGAGAGAGAGAGAGAGAGAGAGAGAGAGAGAGAGAGAGAGAGAGAGAGAGAGAGAGAGACGGAACTCCTTGGAGTGTAAATTATTTTTATAACCGTGTGCCGCTGCGGCTGTCAAAGGCTGGGTGTTTTCCCCAGATGGCGCGCAGACAAGTGCCTTGTGAGCCTGAAACTCAGAGTGAGCCGAGCAGCAGACAAATTAGATAGACGTGTGGGGAAATTTTTATAAAGGTTACTATTAAAAAAAAAAAAAGAGAGAGGAGAGCTTTTGCTGAATACTTAATGAAACAGAAATTACAAAAGAGAGGAACTTCAACCCGAAAGCTGAACAGAGTGCAGCACACCATACTTAACTTTCCACTTAAAAATACTGTCACTGGGGAGTCTTGGGCCCATATGAACAGGACTGGGACGATAATTAAAAGAAGATCGGAGTTCAAGTTGAAAGGAGGCTGCTACATAAAGAGAAAAACAACTCACTTTCTCCCCCCCGGTTTGTATGATTTTATAATCACACCATTATACTGCTGTGTAAGACAAATCAACGCTGTGCCCTTTACAGAGCTAGATAGAATATTAATACACTACACAGCACATAGTTTATGAACATAGACACCACCCTGTCACTGAGAACAGTGTAAATACGTGTAAGACAGGACAGTGCAGCGTCTATAGTAGGCAAACGTAATATCTATGTTTTCTGTGATGTACACTCATCCATACTCAGATCTGAACCAGGTCCGAGCATTGTCATTCTAAATGTCCTATACAATTACAATTTCACTACCCAACCCAGGTGTATATGCTGTTGTGCTGTAGGAAGGGGCAGGAGATTTCATGTGAGTGTGAACGGCTAGCTGGCGAGTAGGAATCGCGCACATCCCTGTGACATTTGTTTGACCCCGAAGACAAGGCTTAGGTGAAATGACTCAGGAATTGAAACAGTAATATGCATCCCTTGCATTATCAAAGTATAACCCTTTTGTTTGTTTGCATTTTGTTTGTAAGGCATGCACGGAATCCTTCCTTATCCTTGTATCATCTTTGCATTGTTCATGCTTTAAACTGACATATCCTAGCATGATCCTTGTGTTTTCATTGGTATGGGAACAGGGGTTTTGCTGTGTGTTCACTGAGCTCCGCTGAGCTAGGCTCTGAAAGAGCAGTTGCAGCCTCTCCACTCCCCATGAGCACTCTGTATTGTTCACGGTCATTACAGCATAGTGCACACAAAGAGTAACAGTAATGTCCTGTGTAATGTGGGTCACTAGCCAGCCTTTGTGCTGCTTTTGTGGTTCACCACAATAAGTGATTACCTAATTTATCTCCACTGTAGGGCTGCAAAAGGCCACAAGTATGGCACTTGCGGTCATTATGGATAAGCAAATTTCTGTACAATACACTTGCTCTTAATTGTATTATTACTTGTACTATGGTACTTGAAATGTATTTGCTTACGATTGTAAGTCGCCCTGGATAAGGGCGTCTGCTAAGAAATAAATAATAATAATAATAATAATACAAAGGTTTGGACCCCTATTAGGAATATTTTTTTAAATGAGGTGATAATTAGTGGAAATAAAAATGTAAATTACATATTAGACAATGTATGCTTTCCAGCTGAAATCCGAGGATGTAATCATTAACTATTCCAATTTCATTTTTTAATATGGCTTATTCTATACTGTTTCAGCGCAAGAAACAATACTGGACATTTTGAATTTCAAAATACCTAAATATAATTTAGAGTAATCAACAGACTTGAATGCAGGACAGTTTTTACTACAGCGCTGTTTGGTCAGACCATTGCTACTGCTATTCCCGTCAAATGTCCTTCTGTCATCAATGTTTCATTAATTATCCCTGCATGACTACTGGGCTGGCTAGAATAATAGGGACATCTCAATAGGGTTTCCCAATAATGTTTTCAATGCAAAAGTATTAGTCGAACGTTAGCATCAGATGCTGCAGAACTTAATGGCTCCATGGCAAACATAATGCCAATCTCTTTTTTTTTTAAAAAACAACAACAACAATAATATGGAGTATTTAGTCTTAAAAATATATACACCAGCAGTAAACGGAGATTGGGTTTGAAAAGGAATGGAATAACAGGATTGTTCTCCATTTGTAATAGGAGATAAGATAAAAACAGACCTGCTGCGAATCACTCGGGCATTAAAAATAAAAACAGGGAACTGCCAAGACTAGTGACTGGAAGGCCGCACAGGAGAGAAATACAAGAACAGGGAAATATGTTTCTATGGGAACTAAGAAGCTGGTTTAATCCAGTGGATTTACTTTCAACAAGAGGGACTTGAAATCTACACTGATCTAGACAAGGTATATTTTCCTGTAAACTCCCGGAATGCAGCCTTCACAAGACAGTCTCTGCGGTTAACCTGATAAATTGAGGAACCAACTGCAATATGCCTCTGGGTGGGTAAGCGTGTGCAGGCAGTTATCTGTCAATCCCGTGTCGGATGGCCAATTCGGGTTGGCCCATGTTGGCTAACTGTTTTTAAAGTGCTTATAACGAGACAGGCTTTTCATCACCCTTTAATGCATTCATTAATGATTCAAACATATAAATAAAAATTACTTTAAAATGGTTTGGTGGGGTTAATTGATTTGGCCACTCCACACAACACAAACTGGTCTGTTAAGAGTCCTGTTACAATATTACCGGACCAGCTATTCTTTGATGCATGTAAGCAGTTACTGCAAGCCTGGTGCAGGCCAGGGAAAACCTGAATGCTGGGAGACAGATAACCTGCTGTTCTCGACTTGCTTCTTAGAGCTCATTGTCTTTAATCTGCTGAGCTACACGGCTGCCCTAGGTAGTTCTAAGAAGGGCAGAAGGGCTTCCATCTTTGGCAAACAAGTTTTTTTTAAAAATCAGGAATCAAAAAGAATGCAATATTTGGCAAGAAAAAAAGGATGCTCAAATATTAATGTTATGGCCTTAACCAAAGCTGTTTTAATGTATTTATTTATAATAAAGAAATCTTGCAACGACATATGGATTTTAAAGGAATACCTGAATTTCCTGCAAACAACTTGCTTGACATTATCAATGGTGCAATATTTATCAATAATTATCAATGGAGCAATATTTAAATCAAAACAAATATTGCTAGATCGTCACTCTAATTTCCCTTAACGCTTCCCTCTGACTAAAAAAATGATTGTATTAGTCCCTAAAGCTAATAGGTCTGCCTCGTCAGCTATTGGGGAAATATCTTTTTTAAAACGACTGCCAGGGAAAAAAAAAAAGAGAAAAACATGCTGCCATTTCTGTGGTTGATGGTTATCCGTATGCATACAAAAAAAAATATTGCAAAAAGACAAGTGACCTCATTGTGAGAGGAGTCCCATGGACAGCAGCTGCCACACTCACAGTTAGCAACATACGCGACAATGCTAGACAGGCACACTGATTAAAAATGGTGCTGCGTCTCATATAAGAAGGAGCATGGTAAGAACTACAGCACTGTACAAGCACTCTGATCATGGTACCGTTCCACCGTGTTACTTGGCTGTCTGAATCTGAACTTTCTTCCCCATGCCCCCCCCACCCCCACCCCCCAAGGGCATGGCACGGCTGTGATTGGTAGGTAACAGGTGGCCACGTACACCAAAATTCCTTCCATCCACCGGTATCAGACTGACAGTAAGAATGATGCACAAGCTGCAAATCAAACTCCAGAGCTCTGTACAGTGTTAAGTTATCCTGCACTGTCACTGCTTGCCAAAAAGGAGATTCTTCCCCCCCTTTCTGTCAAGCATCCAGGGAATTAACAGTTTGAACTTTCACAGCTTTGCATCAGTACTGTTAAACATTCAATATTAGTCACACAATTGTCATACTGAGATGCCGTTTCTCAGAGCCCGTGTTGTGCAGCCTTTTTTTACAATTAAAAAAAGAAACTCTTCAGGTAGGGAGATCGCTAATACTAACAACATGGAACATCTGGTGGTTCAGTCCAAGGGAAGAAAGATTCCCAGCCTCCCATTAGTACACTGCAGCCCCCAATGCTGTGCTGATGATCCACTGTGCCTGAGTGTTGAGAAACTGTGCTGACCTTTCAAAGCCCTATTAATTTTCAAAGAATAATGGCTTCATTATAAGAAGAGGGGTTTTCTTTGACTGCAGCTGGTGCGTGGGGCTCGCTTTAATCACAAGCCGCACAGGGCAGGGTGGATGCTGTAGTCTAGCCCGCACGGTGTCTCTGCTTGGCACAGACCTGGCAGCCTCTAGAAGATGCCATATACAAATGATATGCTAGCTTTACTAAAAATGCTCCCCAGCGCTCCAGCACAAGCGGCTGCTTAAGCACACTGCGTAAACGTATACTAGACTCGCCACTAAGGGTCTGCTTTTTAAAAGCCGTTTGTCTTAAATAATGAGGGCAGTTATTCATTTTTCAAAAGTAAGCTGTGGCCTATTTTCAACTGAAAACGTCCCATGTCTATTCCAATTTCTTAAACATGTCTAGACGGTATAAAAATAAAACCAGTAGCTTGGCTGTCAGGGGGACCCGTTAACACACCCCAAGGATATGACGCTCATTGAATAGTTCCCTGGTTTGAGATGAATTTGTATGTCTAATAGTAGTTCCTGAGTACAGCCTTTGCTTTTTTTATAATAAGCTAATATGTTGTGTGTAGGCTGTCTCTTATTATACAGTTTGAGCAGCCAGAGCTTTGCTTCACAGTTCTCTCCCCCGACCTGCACGAGATGACACCTCTTATACACACGATGTACTCACTGATAAATAATTCATTTTGATGTTACAAGTTACAAGCAGCAGGAGACACACACATACAGCACCTTGAGCAGCATCGCCTCGTTATCATTAGTCAGCTAATTAAATTGACGACAGGGCCCTTTTCAGAACGAGGCAAGCTAAAGTTCACATGCATGATGCTGTTTATTCTAGTAAAGAATTATTCAGGATATACATCCTAAACCAGCTGTTCACAGCAGAATACTAGAGGATGTTACACAGCATCCCATCCAATCAGGATGCAGAATCAGATTATTCACCCGCATACTTTGAAATTACTTGGCTCATTCACTTACCAATCAAAGGACCCAAATAAATTTGGTTGTCCCCCTTTTTAAAAACCTGGTCTATAAAGCATCTGTCTTGATGTGGAGAGGTTACACCAGCTGAACTTTTCCAAAGAAATCAGAAATTGCACTTTATCAAACAACAAGAACAGATCCTTGGCTTATGTTTTTGTTTTTTGTTTTTTAATAGAAGTGGCTGGCAATAATAGTTTAACATTTTGTAAAATTGAAAATGTGCCAGAACTTGTATTAAATATCCTCTATAACATAAGGGCTGATTGATTTAGGTGAAACGTATATATTATGTATAGTCTATCGGTAGCTCATATATAAGTCACACAACAGTATGTAAATAAATAAATAATAATGTACAGCATAGTACATTCCACATGGGTACCAACCAAAGGAAATATGCTATTACGTTGCAGAGCTTCATTGCAAAGTCAATTGCCTTTGTTATGAGATTATTAGACGTTTAGCTCTTCCTTTTCTCTCTCACTCTCGAACAAAGCGTGATTCAATCAAGTGACTCAGAAACAAGCACATGGGATAAATGGCACCCCCTCTCCCCCTCCCATTTTTTCTTTTCCTTTACTTTTACAGCATGCAGGTAAGCCCCTCTTCGCCCAATGCTATAGCTGTAATGCTTATTATCCTAGCAGTTAACATATTGGTAGCCATAGGCTATTAAATTATCATTAATTTAATCTCCTGTATTAAATTATATGAACGATGATGATTGAGACACTGAACAATACTATAGGGAAGCAGATCAAAATCAAATACATTTAAAGACACATTTAAAATAAATAATGCAGAGTGGGTTTGTTGAATTTGCGATGACAGAGAATTAAGATGCTGGTCCACAAACAAGGTGCACAGCTGGGAGTCTCTGATACAGTTTAATTATTCCTCTCACTTCCCCAGCTTCTTGGCAGCCTAGGAGTGCCCTTTCAAATTAGGGAAGGGAGTTGACATGGCCACAAGAATTACTTTTTTAAGTAGCTGTCGCTCAGATTCATTTGAACACTCAACTCATCATGGAAGGGGCATTACCTAATGGTAGTAAGGCACAGTCATAAACTCTGCACTCTGCAGTGAAATAAATAACCTAGAATCTAGGAGGAAAGTGCTGCTTCAATATAGGCTGCACCTGTCATGAAAGTCACATTTAAAAGCATGACGCACTGCCTGCTGCAAACAAAACAAAACAAAACAAAAACACACAATAAAAAACAGGTCATTAACGGTCGCTCTCCCCAGAGCTTCTCTCGTCTGTGCTCACCTAACACTTGGCTTGGCTTGCAAAGACCCTGCACTGTGACTTTAGGTCACATTAATCAATTAGATCACAGCCACGGTGAAACAGATTGGCTCCACAGGACTTGGACCTCACACACTCACTGGCCTGTGCTCTCTGTATCACAGGCTGTCCAAGCAAGCAGCCTCTATTTATAGTGAAGACCTGTCACAATCCCTGGATATATTTATTATCTTGTTTGTACAGTCTGGGGATAGGACAATCTATTTTATATCTATTTTATATATATATATGAGCTGCCCTGAATTGACTTATTACAGGAGTTATCCAATCAGTAACAACTCTCATCTGGGTATCCGTGTAGGTCTTTGTTTACTTGCTGGTTGGTATCCGGGCAACCATTGAGCGAACAGTTTTCCATAACCAGTTCAGAGGAGATTTAGCATGGGCCTGATTGCAGATTTGTAGCTCAAAAACACAAAAGGTTTTGAGGTGTCCAAAATGTTATAACAAACACAAAAGGTAAATAAACACATACAGAGGATATGTCATGTTAAGTATTTTGAGTTGGGCCATGGCATATTAGTAACAACATTTATTTTTTTGCTAATGGGTCCAACTTCAAGGTAACATGCACAAATAACGTGTTTACCTATGAACATGTATTCTTACACATGCTAGACAGAGAGAGAGAGAGAGAGAGAGAGAGAGAGAGCCTGCAAATATATCTCATATATTATTATGTTTTAGATTTTTTTTTCTTCCAATTAGGCTGGGACTGTTTTTCAGACTCAGCAGAGACAGCGATGGAGTGAAGCAGCAGTTACATATCAAGTCAAGGAAGAGCTTATTATTATTATTATTTATTTCTTAGCAGACACCCTTATCCAGGGCGACTTACAATTCTTACAAGATATCTCATTATTTTTAAACACAATTACATTATTTTTTTCACATTATTTTTACATACAATTACCCATTTATACAGTTGGGTTTTTACTGGAGCAATCTAGATAAAATATCAAATATCTTGCTCAAGGGTACAGCAGCAGTGTCCCCCACCTGGGATTGAACCCACAACCCTCCGGTCAAGAGTCCAGAGGCCTAACCACTACTCCACACTGCTGCCCATTACATTATTACACTAGCCGGCCTTACAACAACACAGTAGAAGTGAACAATGCAAGTGAGTGGGGTGTATGTGTTGGGGTTGTAACAAGGACAATACAATTAAGAGCACCTTTCTTGTAGACTGATCCATATTTAAAACCTTATTACTTATTCATCTTAACTCCACATTCCTGAAAGAGGGAAGCCAGTCTCCAAAATGACATGTGCAAAATAGCGGTCAAAAGGGCACGTATATACCTTTCTACTTGTTATTCATGTATGCCACACATTTTAAATGATTGCATTTCAAAAAGCCCCTGATCTGTTCAAATTTTCATCCTATGCAGATTAAATTCCATTTGCATACACAGTCTCCTCCCACTCTTCAATAATTTAAATCTACATTCTTTATTCACTCAGTTGTCGTGCTCATTTGAATAACATAAATCTAAATTTATCAGTCTGGAGTTTTAATCTTCCTTTTTTCTCATCTCCCTTTACATATATATGATTTCTGGAATGGATTTAACTGTATTTTATTTAATTAATGTCAATAACTTGTACTTGATGTTCAATAGAAAAGTTAACCCCTGCAAACAGAACTATTTTTTAATTTACATCACCATTCTTCTGAACTCCTAATACCCTAAACTGTACTGACCCACAATAATGTTCAGTTCAAACAAAAATATGATTGGTTAATGCCTTTTAACTATATTCTTCCCTGACTTATCTTTCTGTTTTAGCAATACAACTGTCCCTAATAGTAGAGACAATGGGTCTGTGCTGTAATGATGATTCACTTAACTTAATAAAAGGTCAAAAGATTATGCTGTCGCCACACTATGTGCAATCACTCTTGTTTCAGTGAAGGAGCACTTTCAACAGGGCTTCCTCTTGCCCTCCTGAAAACCAGCTTCCACAGCGCACAGGCACACTCCAGCTCTTTCTACTTGCAGCAGTAGGGTGTCATTTCACTACAAGTAGTTTCTGCTCAGTAATGACATTAAGATGCCTTCTTCTCACCTTGTATCAAGACAGGATGTACTTCCTGCAGTGCACAGTGCTTTAACCCACATCTCTGCATCTGAAATGACAAGTTTCCAAGCAAGACAGATTTCACTGGACCCTGCCCTGCTTCATAACTCCTGATGGGCAGTAGCTGTTGTGGGGAAGCCTGCTGCTTCCACAGTCCCACTTCTCCCACTGTGGGTCACAGGAGGCAGTAAGAGAAAGGGAAGCTGTGAAACAGGGATAAAACTATTAGATATTCCATGCAAGTAGTGCAGGAACAAAAGGCCACTGTATCCTCAGTGTCAATACCATGCATAGGCCCTAGACAAACGCTGGTGGGAAATAAACCCTGGAAGGAAGCTCATGCTTATATAGCTTCCTCTTTTCCAATCTACTTACACTAGACCTGGTACATGTACTCATTCTTAATGAAATCTAAGTGTAAAGGCTACTTATCTTTTAACCTGGTGATGGTTCACAATATCAACCAAACTTGTGTGGAAGTTTGTCAATTGGAAATGAACTGGAATTTTGGAATTTAAATAATCAGAATAGGTAATAATATTTTAGCTTGTACCATCTGTAATGACAGTACAGTATATTTAAATTCCTGCCACTTAAAAGAGAAAATTGTTTCACTGTAACTCTTTGGCAAACAGCAGACCCATTAAGCTTGTACTTTATTGAAACAGAAGCCTGTATCAATTGGAGTCAGAGTTATAGAACTGGTTTGAAGAGGTGCAAAAAAATAGTAATTTGTATTCATAAATTAAATAAATAAAAATCCTCCTGTTATGAATGACCTGTTTGTAACAACCAATAAAACTTTAGCCATCTACATCATGACTTTGTTGAGAGAGAGAGAGAGAGAGAGAGAGAGAGAGAGAGAGAGAGAGAGAGAGAGAGAGAGATTTGTTATATTGTTTTTAAATGTTGGGTTGGTTTCCTTGGAGCAGTGCCGTGTTGGATGGAGTTAGAAAAAAAATCCTTTAGAAGATAATATGCACAGTTTACGCATTATTTAACTTTCCATTATTAATTGCTAACCTCAAAGTTGGTTGGGCTTCCATCTTCGGCACCAATTCCATTTATTATGAAAAATGACGTTTCATCAAAATATGAAATCAAGGAGATTGCAGGACTGTACTGTACTAGTTCACTGGGGTACTAGTAGGATGAAAATCCTGTGAAATTAGAAGGGGGTCAAGGAAAATCAAAACAAGAACTCTCTTCTCTTCTTAAACAAAAAACAAAACCTTAATCCTAACCCTGCTCCAGTAAACATGCTTTTGTAAAGGTAAAAGGATGTTTTTTTAATGCATGACAGATACCCTGGGAGTTAACTGTGGTGATTACCAGGGGTGTTTTAGCAAGGCTCTTTGTTATACTTCTGTAAACTAAACCAACAGCACTGGTGTTTTCTCTTGCTTTCCTAGTGCTGTAAAAGTCAGGCAGCCAGGAGTATAAGATCTCTTAATCTGGTGCAATATGATTGTAACTAGGAAAGAGGCGTCAACCCTAATTGGATAAGACAGCACAAAATCAGTGTTCAATTTGAACTGCCCTAATTGTATCACAGCTTTATGTCGACTGGCTCATATATTTTTGTTCTCCTGACTGCTTCATAATGAAATAGTAGTACAACAATTTAGAAATGAACCAGAAGAAGAAGAATCTTTTTCATTTCTTTAAAAGATGAAATGAAATCGAAATCTCTGGTCGCTGTGACTTGCCTTGGGCCCCAAGGTTTCTGTGAATTTAAGGCCTTGCCAATTTAAAGGATAAACACACAGGACATTCTACACTGCAGCCCACCTGCGTATTCTCCTGTACAGGAATGATGGCTGCCATGAAATTCATTGTCCAAAAAGATAGAAAAAGCAATGCATGCTGCAAAGCCGCGTGTATGATACTGAAGAAGTGAATGAGCTTAAGGGGCCAACTCAATTAACTTTTAGCTTGGAAAAATGTACATTCATGGATTTTTTTATTTTCCTTTTCCTAACTAAGATAATTGGATTGGACCCGAACTGTTTTGCCATATCAAAACCAGGTCAATTATTCACCTTCCTCAGGTTTAGCAAACCCCCTTCTTCTCAAGGACAGTGTGATTATAATGGACAAGGTTATCTAAATCACAAAGCAAGTAAACAATGGACGGAATGCTGTAGCAGTGCTGCATCTAGCTTGAAACCAGAACCACATCTGAATAAATCAACATAACAATGGTTTGCATGGCACAGTGATGGAATTCTCTCTCTCTCTCTCTCTCTCTCTCTCTCTCTCTCTCTCTCTCTCTCTCTCTCTCTCTCTCTCTCTCTCTCTCTCTCTCTCTCTCTCTCTCTCTCTCTCTCTCTCTCTCTCTCAGCTTGGCAAAACTACAAGAACCACGAGTAGCAGAGAAATGAGTCAACGGGAGCCACTCTTTCAACAAGCTTAATGAGGTCCTTCTCCAGGAGCTTCCTGAGAATGAAGGCTTCCAGCACCTCACCCTGCCATCCGCTCTAATGAGCAGAGCCCGCATCATCCATCTCAATATCTCCTCAGAAAATAGCACGGCAGCAGTCCGCACAGTAAAAACAAAAACAAAACAAAAAAAAAATGATAAAAGACTGCCTGTTTTATTGCCGACTTTTGCATATTATTCTGCATATATGCATTTTAAAGAGACGCAATATTTAGATACCGGTGATCAAATGACAGCCGAGAGACAGGCATTCCAATCCAGCATATGCAAATGAGCTGGCTGGGAGAATCAAAGACGTTTAGATAAAAAGCAATAAAAACATATTGATCAAAAGGCCAAACACTGAAATAATCTGATTTTTCTAACCCCCACCCACAAACACACAGCTCTCTACCAATAATGCCACTTTTGTGGGAAGATATTTATGCTTATGCATGCAGTGCAGAACTTCATCTTCTTGAAATTCATGAACGCTCAATAATGCATTTAACACAGCAGCCCCCATAAATCTTTTATTACATCAAGCTACATTAAACAATGGGTTTTGGCATTCAGTCGAGACTTGGCTCAACATTTTTTTATTTGTAAAGTCTGTCGATTTTCAGTTGAAAATATGATATAGAATATTACCACATCATCCTTTTGCTGGATTTTATTTATTTGGTAGAAAATTAAACTTTCATAGAATTAAAATGCATTGAACTTATTTGGCATATTCTGGAAATATGGGCAGCAGTGTGGAGTAGTGGTTAGGGCTCTGGACTCTTGACCGGAGGGTCGTGGGTTCAATCCCAGGTGGGGGACACTGCTAGATTGCTCCAGTAAAAACCCAACTGTATAAATGGGTAATTGTATGTAAAAATAATGCGATATCTTGTAACAATTGTAAGTTGCCCTGGATAAGGGTGTCTGCTAAGAAATAATATATATATTGGGAAAATGCCTTTATACCTGACAGGTATAAAGGCATTTGCAGAATGAAAAGGCTGAATACAATAAAACAGAACTTAACTAACCCACCAATTTGGAAATTATTTATTTTCTGCAAGAAGTTCCACAGCACTCATTTCAACCCAAAAAAAGACAAAAAAAAGCTAACAAACAAAAGAAAGCAATACACAAAACGAATCTAACTTCTTTAAATAGAATATATTCCATATTGACCCCCAAAGCTCTCACAGAATTTGCACAGGATATTAAAAAAGAGACTGGTCTGTAAAACAAGTAAAAGCTCATCTGAAGGAGAGAGATGAGAGGGCTGGTTTCCACTTTCTTTGTGGTGTCTTATTTATACACATAAACAGGTTTAAAAGAATAACTTTAAAAAGTTGAAGGGGAGAGAAGCCGACTCCGTGGCATTGTGTGGATGGGAGTATCGCAAAATGTTTGTTGTGCTGCCATCAATTTGAGAGCAGCGCGTCTGTCAGCCTCCCTCCACAGAAGTTTTATTGCTGGTCCTGCTGCTGCTGATGACAGGGCCTAGTGGGAATGGCGGTGCGAGACAGAGGGAAAAGATAGGGAGAAGGAATAGGGAGAAATGTGATGGGGGATGGTGAGAAACCGAGGGAGAGAAGGGGCGAGTGGGTGATTTATGGCAAAAGATGGAAAACAAGGATGAGAGAGGAGAAGGAATGAGAGGGAAAGACAGGATAGGAGATGTAAGGCGAATAAGAGACAGAGCCACAGACAGACAGAGAAGGGAGAGATGACGGGGGAAGGAAAGGGTGAGCCAAGCTGCATGAATGTCCTGATGTGAATAATGACATAAGGAAGTGAGTGAGGGCAAGAGGGCATGAGGGAGAGGGAATCGAGAATGAGCAAGAGACTGAGAGAAATACAGAGGGCAAAATAGGGCAACGGAAAGAAAGAGAGAGAGAGAGAGAGGACGAGCGAGCAGGAGTGAGAGAGAGAGAGAGAGAGAGAGAGAGAGAGAGAGAGAGAGAGAGAGAGAGAGAGAGAGACAACCCAAGACTGCAGTGCAGTCAGAACAAGGCTGGCACTGTGCCAAATGCTAATTAGAGCTGAGCGCTGTGTGTGACGGGCGAACGTGAGGGGCTCTGATGACCATCGCCTTGGCAACAGCAGAGTAGGCTTAAGATGCAATGCATCATCTATTTAATAAAGAACATCAGTTTCAGTTGATGGTAGTATTTTTCCAGTCCAACTCAATTTCTTTTCCAGCCGTAGGTTTAATAAAAGAAGTGTAGATAGAATTGCTACTGTGTGTGTGTGGGGGCAGGGGGGCTCCGGCACTAGAGAGCATGCTGTCAGGAGACCTTGAGCATGGCATGCAGATTTTTTATTGCTTTGGTGAGATGTTAATTTAAATATTCATGCTCCTATCTTTTTTTTTCTCCTTTCTCCTTGAATTTATTGATGTGTACAGAAAATATCTAGAGGGCAGCTCCCGATCATTCGAGATCTTGCAACAAAAAAATAAAATAAAAAACATTTTTAAAACCCACACCACGAAATAAAATATTCTGATTAATTTATATATCAAAAAATGCATTTGTTGGTTGAATTATTTCATTACATTTGGCTCGATGAGGGTTGTTTGCTGATGCAGCTTTCGGTCGCAGGGTTTTGTTTCCAAGGGATGTTGTTAAGATTTAATTTCCAGATTGTTCTTTAGTGTGAACAAACAAGCCATACCAATCGACTCCCATCAAAGAGAAACAGCCCATTATATTTACTAGCAAAACATATATTTTCTAGACCAGTACTATATACCGCTGGCTACCTAAACTGTACAGGGTATTGGAGATTTAGTAGACTGCTGAAGTCAAATCCTTATCTCAATTAAGTACTTATCTTGGTATCTGCATACCCTAGTGTTCGTCAAATATGAATTTCAGCTTGCTTCTGACAATTGATCTGATGTTAAATTTGAATTGGCAGACGACCCTATTAAAATATTTAATCTCACTGTCAGCTGTCCTTAAAAAGTAAGTAGCGGGGTTCTGAAAAATATAGCGTTGTACGTCCCCACGTGTTGCTACATCTGTCTAAATAACGTAATTTGTCTTTTTATTGTTAACATCCTGACAACTTTTTACACTTTAAAGTCTGTTTCAAAGCTCTTTTCAAAATGGCCACTCTAGCGCACTGGGGTTTGAGACCAGTCCTCTAATTAAGTAAATTATCATTTCAATGAAGGGTCTACTTAAATAAATGAGATCTCAGTTGGAATGGAAACCAGCAGACACAGGGGGTCCCCAGGACCAGGGTTGAAAACCACTTCTCTAAAATCACTGCAGGAAGAGCGATTAAAAAACAAACAAAAAAAAAACAGCAAGTGCTCTGGCTTTTCTGTTCCCTACCGCATCATGGCTCGTTATTGCTGTGTTACCTGTTTGAAAATGTGGGCAATAATCTTGACACTACCAGTGCACTTGAGCGGCCATTTTGAAAAGAGCTCTGAAACAGACTGTAAAGTTATAAGTGTAAAAAGCTGTCAGGATGTTAACAATGAACAGAAAAATTACAAGTACGTTATTTAAACAGTTGTAGCATCACCTGAGGACGTGTAATGCTATATTTTTCTAGTGCAGCATTCAGGGAATGTTCTTGACAGCTAAACTGTCTCATCGAGCCTTCCCCCACTTTGCTAAAGAAAATGGACAAACATTTTGATCCAATTCAAATTGGCAGTCTATATTCACCTCGACCTTTTAGCAAATTTCTCGAACCTCAAAATGAGCCCAGTACAACTCTTGCATAGTTTAATACATTGTATGCAGTACAGCTATCGATTAATAGCAACATTAGCTCAAATTAACAGCACACAAAAAACATAAGCATAAATTGAATGCAGTATGAAACCGATAAAGAAAATTAAAAAAGGGGAAATTAGGTAACACACTAAACGTTTAGTTTAGATCTTTGATGTCTCTGTGTCAGACATGCAGATGAACACATATCAAGTGCTACAGCACAGGGCATTCTATTCTCTACAGCAGCAACCCCAGGATTAGATTCTCAAGGGTCTGCATAATAGGGCTGTGACTGGCCAACTGGACTTCTTACCCTCCTGTTTCTTTCCCAAAGAGCTGGATTAGCCAAGGACAAAAGCACCCAGCGTGCATGTAATAATGATTCTGAAATTAACAAATAGAAAAGCAGGCAGAGGCAGCAACCCTTGCTATTTGAAGCACCGTTCAGTCCACCCCTTTTGATTCTGTTCTCCCCATACAGAACAGTCTATTGCTATTCAAACCAAAATTACCACTTTTGAAAAGGAGGAGTGATTAAACATGTCCAAGATAATAAAATATTATTTTGTAGTGTTGTCGCATTGCTGGGATGAGTCTGCAAGGCAATAGCTCTGAGTTTTTTTCGAGTCTCTTATCCCAGTATCAATAGGAGAATAAAATAACTGAAAATAGTGCGTGAGAAAATAGTGAACAGGAGTGTCGGATCAACAAAGACTTGTGGTGTAAACATCGTTTGACATGAATGGGGTTTGATGGAGGACCCCTTCCTATTTTACCTTTCTTTTTGATTTCTCTCTTACCCTGTTAAGGGTAATTCTCAGTAGGTTTTGTGCACTGTGACTATTGTTTAATTGATAAAATGATTGCAGTCTAGGTCACAGCACACAAGACTGGTAAGGGCTGTGGGTTTGCAACGAGACAGCAGCAGATTGTCTGGGAACCAAATGCAATGGGACAGTGCTGCACAAAGAGACTGTGACAAAGGGGAAGGGAACTCAGGAGCTGCAGATTTCTACAAGGACTGCCTGCATCTCGCCTTTATTATCTGGCATCAGCTGTGAAGAAGCCAGTGGAGGCAAAGCCCATTCAGTACCTGCTGTAAGTAGACTGAGCTGCACATCTTTCAAGAAAAGGATCTATCTATATACACACAGTATATATTAGTTAAGAATCACCTAGTTAAAGTGTAATAATTCTTAGCAGCAGTGACCCACAGTGCAATTAATAGAGAGGCACATACATAACCATGCCCTGCTCGAGTCTGAGCTCTGCAGACAATGCATGCACAGCAATGTCTGCCATTTACATCTGTATAGGTGCTCTGCTGTAAAGCTATTGCACAGCCGATGAAAAGCCCAGCCCTCCTCCGAACGGTTTTGCAGTGACCCTCACTAAAACAACAATGGGCAATTGTAGCCATCTGCAATTCAATTCGAAATGTTTCGTTTGCCCTGACAAATTGGCTAATCAGCCCGTATTGCTGTTTGTTTCTGTTGGTCAAACTACATTAACCTTACATGACTGCATGCTCAATTAATTTGCTCGGACTTCATATAAAAATACTCATAGGGCTATTTTAACGTGTAAAAAAAATGTTTTCCCAAGGTAACACAGGGTTTGTAAACTGGTAGAAAAAAAAATTCTTTATAAATCTTTCTACCAGCTTTTAAAACAAAAGCCCGATTTTGTACTATATAATATGTTTCACCTCTGCACCAAATGAAGCCCTCCATAATTTGTAATACTCTCTTTTTTGTTTAAAAAATCATTGCTTCTCGCCTTCCTGAGTCAACGCAGGCAGGGGTGGTAGCGGTGAGCTGAGCCTAAAAATAATTGGCCATTTCAAATAATTGGGGAGAAAATAATAATAATAATAAAAAAAATAATAATTGGCAACGACTAAATTTAAGAAAAAAAAAAATCATTGCTTCATGAAATGGTTCAGTGTGTGTTATATATTAATATCCAGGGAATACCTGGTCTTTACAAAGAGACTGGGCAACAGCCTAAACAGCCACTGCCACAGGGCCTGTGCTATAATCACCTCAGCCACAGCAAACCGCTCCACAATTACACTATATATTAACAACACTCTCACCCGCACCAATCACAAATGAAGATGTTCCTTTCCTAATGCCTTGACGACAGCCAGTTTTAAAGGGTGTCTAATTACGGCCTGTCATGCCGACATGGCCATGTAGATAAGAACCCACTTTCCTTAAGTTTTTGCAGTCACTTTGAGTAATGGTTCATTTTCTTCTTTTAATTCCAAGCTTCTGAGGGCAGAAAATTCCTTTTTATTTTCAGCAATGCATTTAAACAAATGCTTAATAAACTCCACCACAGAGTATTTACCAGTAACGGTTTTAAATTTTACCTGACATGCTTGCTTGAGCCTCTGTTATCTGTTCGTGGCCTCTTGGTCACACTGGAAAATAGACTGCTATCCGGTGAGAAGTCTGATATTTTCTATAGTGTATAATGTTTCTTCTACTGTTGTCTAATTAAGATTTTCCGATACTTTTGTTTTCATAGATGGCAGAGACCATGATGATTGAGAACTGTGATTCCACTGAAAACTAAGGATTAGTCAAAGAACCAACAACAAACAAATTTCCACCAAGTTTTATAACTGAAAGCCAGTCAATTACAAACATCATTCATTTGATCAATTTCAGTTCAATTCAAGTTTTGTAGCGTCTCAAAGTCTTGAACTGGCGCTGGAATAATCCACTGTTCTATAATCCTTTCACAAACTCGACACTTTTTCCTTTACTCATTTCAGAACACAAACACGCACACTTGACCTGCATTGGAGGCTAATTTGCTTATGAGGATTAACATGAAGTAATCCTAATTGGTATGTATAAACATGCATTCCCTTTATTAGAGAGGGAATTATTTTATTATTATAGAGACTGATAAGTAGGACAGAAGAGCAAATTAAATTGATTAAATTACTCAAGCAATGCCAATAAGCCTAAATGATTGAGGCAACATAATTCAAATTTTAAATAGTTTCCATTGAAGAGTTATTGCTGGTTCACGCTGTTTACTAATTGAAGTTTGTTTAACATTTGCCATGGGAATAATATTCAGAGATGCAAGGGCAAATGCATCGGATGAGGATTTTAAATAATCGAAAAATGAGAAAATCGATGGGTCTCTCTGATATGACCAGACGAGTACACTGTAGAGCACAGCTCTTTGAAATGCGCTTTTTAGCATAATGTGTTTTCTAATAGGGCCCCTGAAAGTGATGTAACTGGTGCTTCAGATAATGTTAATGACTGCTAATAAAATAAACCACCCTGCTGTCTTGAAGTTGGATTGAATATAACGTGTGATTAAAAAGCATTTAATATTGGTTTGATTAAATCAGACACGGTAGGGCAAAGAATAATCATGAAAAGGCAGCGACTTCATTATCCTTCTGAGTGTTTACTGGTGCTCAACCACGGAAAGGTTCAGTAATTTACAGGGTGTGAAAAGATCTAAAGCCTGACATGCAGTTCAGTGCACAATGAGGAAGCTGTCTACAGGCATTGCAATGGGTACATCTTTAACTCATGGCCACCACTCATAAAACAGGAGGTCTTAAAACCACAGCATATCTTACATGTGTTATTTTACACCCTATTCATAAGCGAGTCCCTCTGACATGACCAATTCACCAGAATTTCAGATCATGCTAAATATTTAAAACATCTTAATTCTGGTATCAACATACTCTACAAATGAACATCATCCTAAAATACTTGAGCATTATTAAGTAGTGAATATCTCCTGCTAAAGAGACCCTCCTTGTTACTCAACAACAAGGTATTTGGGTTGGGCCATAAAACAGCACTCAGTTTTACAGTGCTTGGCATCCAGATTTGCATACGCCCCCCATCGTCAAAGCAGCAATTAGTCAGGCTTGTTAATTGTTTTGGAAACCTTTGGGTGGATTAATCATTGGCTATGGCCTGGCCTGTCAGAGCGGATGGATACACTACAGCTTCTGCTGCAACAGATGGAAGGCAAACAGATTACAACATGTTGCCTAATTATACCATATTTTCCCAGTCCCCCCTATAGTTATTAGAATCTGTTCGTCCCATGCTTCAGTAAGTGTGTAGACGGTTGAGAGGAATGGAAATAGCAAACAAATGCATGATGTATATAATTCAGACTCGGATAGTCCACATTTGAGCACAGGACGGCTGGTTCTGCAATTGTTTACAAGCACACGCGTCTGTCTCACGGATTGTTTTGCTAAATGCCTTAACATATAGGGCACATGCAATTTACAGGGGTGAAATCCGAACTATTGCATCATTGTGTAAATCTGTACTGAACAATCCAAGGTTTACGTTTTCAAACTGATTTGGCTTGACTTCATTCTATGAAATAAATAAGTACCCATTACAGATGAACGCGATTTAGCGTCACCTTCAAAAATGTTTTGTAATTCAGAGCATAGTTGATAAAATCTATTTTAATAAATAAAGTACTTATAGTTCAATGGACTGCTCTCCAACTGGTAAGAAACATTTAAACGTTCTTCCTCAAATGCGATTACTAACATTTAACAGCAAAGTACAGCCCAGTTACAAGGGGGAATAACACATTACTAAAGATACAGTACGAACTTAACACTCTTAACTGGTTTTAAAGAACTTCTAAACCCCTCTCCAGAGGCTCTTTGTGGAGATGTATCAAGACCCCATCAAACTCTACACGTACAGTTAAATCGGAAGCATCATTATTTACATGTATTATGTGCTCTGTAATAATCCCACTAGCTGAGATCTATTAGTGCTCCAGAGCTGAATATTAATAAAATGAGATCCAGAGAGATTGTACAGCTAATAATAAAACTGAATAGCTTCATAGCCCCTTTTTTCCATAAACACATCACATACAAATATTATTTACTATGTTACAGAGGATCCCGTTTTAACTTTGTCTATCCTGACAAATAGTTATAGGCAATGTTAATTTCCTGGGATGTCCTGCCTGTTTGTTTTAATAAAGTTAAATTAATGAATGTGTATCAGCATTTTATCACCCAGCTTGTAATCCCCCATACTGTATTTAATATATTTCACCTAACATAGGACTACAGAGCTTTGCATAATAAATATATTAACATATTACAAATTTGGCCCATTTTCATAACATGGGGATAGATACAGCATTTACTGTAGGGGTGCAAATTTATTGTAAAATATTTACTTTCAGCTATTAAATAATTTTTTCCCAGTATGGGCCATTGCTGGGTTCAATTAGTGCGCAGAACAGAGCGACAGCTGCCAGCTCTAAAACGAGTACAATAACAGCTTCCGCGCTGTCTGTGATCAGACAAGGCCGTTTCAAGGTTGCTGTGGGGGCTACAGCGAACAGTGAAAGACACTTCTGTAACATGTTCAAGTTTTTAATCTCAAAGACCTTTTATTTATTTGTTTTTTTTTTTTACACACTTTATGACTGCAACAGTTCTCCAAACATTCCACAACTGTCTGTCGCACGACAGTACAAAACTTTGATGGCCAGCTACGGCATGTTCCAGTATTTCTAGTTTCTGATCTGCTGGTTTAAGAGTGTATGTGGGTGGCACGGATGCCAGTCTGCCCACTCTCTGTTATGGTGGTGCTATTTAAGGTTGTGAAGGGGATGCCCCATTCATTCATTTATTGCACCAAAATGATGCCAGGATTCAGTTGCAGAGTGTCCCATTGATGCACTACACCCTGCTTCACCTTCAAGTGTCCAGATTCACCTTCTCTTTGTGCTGCAGGGCTCTGTTTACCCTACAAAGACTACCAAGCCCCCTCTCTCATCCACTAGCCAGCTCCTCTGGGCTTACTACACAAGCTTAGCTCTGGCCTCTGCTGTACATTACAAAGACTTGCATTCAAAGAGGAGTAGAAAATAGCTGCAGCTTGCGTGTTGTTTTTTTTACCCTTGCTGTTGCCTGGGCTTCCTACCCAAACATGATTCAAGTTCCAGCAACAATATTGCAAGATCAAATCATTTTCCTATTTGAATATTTAAAACAGAACTAAATAAATAAAGACAGAAAGAAAGAAGGGCAGAAGAAAGTAAGATTCATTTAAACTACTACAGTATAAGAAAATCAACAATATGTAGATCCCCAGAGGGAAGTTCCAGTAACGAACCAGCTGGTCCTGTTGGTTCAGCAGAATTGATGCTGGTTGAGGAGCTGGAAAATAGGTCCAATTAAAATCCCTTTATATTGAAAGTCAACTGTTCGTTTTCAACATCCCTATAATTAATAATGTTATGGTAGTTTATATGCTGTACCTGCTGAGTTCCCAGTAAGAGGTCAGTAAAAGTTTCTTCCAATTCACAACTCTCAGCTGGTCACCAGCTCACCGGGTCTAACTGAATCTCACTATCCCACAGTCCACAATAACATCGAAAACTACAGCCAACTTTATAACATTATCCATCATTTGGTAGCCACTGCATCAAAAGGGGAAAACATAGACACACATCACACATCTCTTGTTTCCTGTTAGTAACCACTCAACGGGATTCCCAAGTACTGTACTATACAGCCACCCTCACAGGTGGTCCTCATAATACGCAACAGGAAACAAGATCACGGAGACGGTAGATGAAAGGACAATACAGCATGGAACACAGATAATTATGGAAGATGAAACGACAGCAAAATAATGTTTCCCACTTACTGTTTGATTTCTTCTTGGACAGCAGGGAAATGGATATCTCGGTGGTAATTATAGGAGAAGATGTCTTCCCCTACCTGCAACAAATAAATAAAATAAACAAACATGTTAAACACATAATCAGTGCACAGATAGTGATCTGGTATTGCTTACAGCTCTGAGCCAAACTCCCGTTCTGTTTATGAGGCGACAAAGTGATCAACACTACAAAACTGTCCAGAACCAACTCAAGTTTAACTGTGTCAGCACCATTTTTTCGAGGACAAACAGAATAAAAAATTGGATTTTTCTTTCTATAATCAAATCATTAAACTTTAGAAAGCACACCTAAGTGTCTTCTCCTTTTTTTATTATAACTTGACCCGTTTTGATTTGCAACTAGCAAAGTAAATACAATTTCACTTGCTACAGTATAGACAACTGAATCCCTCCCTTTCTACAGGGAAAACAAGCAACTGAAAATTAGCACTATGCAACCAAGCCCTGATGACAGTGACAATTAGATGAGAAAGAGTGCTTAATCTTATTTGCATTTGTGATATTTCTGATCTCTATTTAACACTCTCCCTGTTATATCTGTAAGGTTTGGCCTGTTTCCCCAAGACTGGGCTCCTTGGGACACTGCCCAAACCGGGGTCTCGTCAGGCAGGTTTAAACATGATGCAGATCAGCCACAAAACACAGGAGAGGACTGCTCAAAATGAGGGATGGGGAAGGAGAAATTAAAATTGACCACACAGCGTGGGATAATTAAACAAATTACATACTGTACACATCTGAGGGACTGAAAAATAAATGTCCACCGAGCGTAATTTATGAAGCTCGTAAATTCCATTTCACTGCGGCCACTTACACCCCTACACAGAGGAAGACTATACCATGAACCTGGATCTCTACAAATTCAGACTACAGCAAACATTACATTGCCAACTATTAAACGCTATTCTTGGAACCAACTTGCAATACAGCTAAAACAATTTGCATACTGAATACTGGCAATAATTATTGTAATACTTCTGTCTGTTTTTAAAAAAAAAAAAAAATATTTAAGTTATAAAAAAGTAGTTCCTAACTACTAATTTAGTAAACCCCATTTACAGTACTGTAGGTTCACTACAGTACTTCAAATAATAAGGATCCATGCTAAAACCTAATACATTAATAATTAATATGGAAAGATTAATGCAATAATAGATCAGTCCTTTTCAATGTAAGCAAATATTTACGCTAAACAAAAATGATGCAAGTTTCAATTAATCACAATTAGTGCATTTGGTTGCTGTAATTGATTTGAACAGTCTCACGAGTTTTTCAGCACAGTATATGTTCTTGAAGTACAAAGCAGTAATGCTGTTAAAATCTTGCCCTAGATTCCATACAAAATCCATCAAGCCGTTTTTGCCTGATTGTGTCCCCCAGAGACATTAACAACACCGTTGGTAATTAAACAAAATCAAGATGGACACAAGTAATGCTTTATTAATCAGCTGTCATAACAAATACAATATGAAACACGGGACAGAGCTGAATTTTTTTAAGACCCCTTTCTATCTGTCTGCATGTGTACATGTGTCTTATTGTACTTTTCACTGCCCTGGCAGGTGGAAACATTAGTTATTTAGAGATGAAAATAAATTGCTGCTCACTGAATGAAGACGTATTGTTACATCATTATCCTGCAGTTCTTGCCCCCTGAAGGCTTTCAGCATTGGTATAATAGCCTCTAGAATGCAATATTGTCTTGCGCACTTACGCATTTACAATCTTTAGGTATGCCTTTGTGTATATAAAACTGTGCTAATGAACAAGCTTTATTTACAACTGTGTTTCTCCCCTTCCCAGTTATTTATTAGTTTGAAATATTTTAGGAAGCCCACAGGCACCGCTCGAATTTTCAATGTCTTCCCTTTCCTTTATTTCAGGCAGATATAGAGACCCGTGCCCAAGTTTGCAGATGCAGAGAGCAGTCTGATTGCTAGGCACAATGATTGAACGCACAGCGATAGTGTTTTGGAAAAATCACGAGACAGGCTGCATTCAATTAAACCTCACATAGTGTAGACTGTACTGCTGGGCACGCCACAATGCTGCCTTGATTGCGGCACAGCCAGTGATGGATGGGAGCCAGTGCCCTGATGATTTCTATACCAATCCTGCAAAAAAGACCATACTGAAATGAAATGATTTATTTGGAGGTAACAACATTAAAAAATGCTCTTTTTTTTACTGGTAAATAAAGAAATTAAAGATGCGTTAGCCAAACTATATACAGTATCTCATGGTGGCAGTAGTATTTACATGCTGTTTGCAGTTTCAATTACATCAAGGGATCGCAGTCTGAAGGGAGCAACTGTCATTATTCAGGTTGTTAAAATACGGATTTGCAAGCAGTACCATAAAATAACAGTGCAGGAAATCTGCACTTTTTTTAGTTGATTTTTTTTAGAAAAAAAAAAAATCCTTTGTTACTGGGGCAGAAACAATGAGGTATTCAATACGATTATGTTTAGCTGCTTGGAAGTTATTGAGCATCTTTAATATGTGTAATTTAACACAGGTGCATGTTGTTAATACAGATATCCTATGATGCTGTTCTATCTATGTATTACAGCTGACCCGGTCACATAATTTACAGATGGTTAAACAGCCACAAGAGCCTCTTTGGGTTAGTAAGTCAAAACCAGCTGATCCCACTTGACCTTTTCATTTTTGTTTCCTTCTTTTCTACACACAGCATACAGAAATCTGCTTCAAGACGTATTTATTCCGATTTTGCTAGGTTGCAAATGTTTCACCATTATTAAAACTGATAAATAAATAAACAAAATCAAACATCAATTAATGTCACATATATATATATATATATATATATATATATATATATATATATATATATATATATATATATATATATATATATATATTTTTGTAGCTTTAGGCGTTCCTCATAGTAGAATGTTTCTAATAAATATGATTGTGAATATGTTGCACCTGAGCAGTCCAATCATATTCAGTTTAAAAGGAAGAAATATTACTATTGGATAACTGCAATACAGAATAATACAGCAGGAACTGTTCATTGAAAACAGCTTGACTGCACTGAATTTGTGACATTTCTGTACATATCTGGGCTGGATCTCAGGGCCAGATTGAATATTGAATAAGAACAGAGAAGTGGGGACTGGGCCAGGATCTCATTTTCTGCAAGGTGACAGGATTTTAATTATAATCTTATATTATTAACTATGTCAGCTACACAGTTGGAGTGGAAGGGTGGGGTCTAACGACAGATGCACAAGAGTAACCTGCAAGAGAACAGACGAACGATTCAAGAGCATTTCTCTTGCTCCATGTCTGACACTACCTGCAGTGCATCTCATTTGACCTATCATCATATTTTTTTACTTTTAATTATCACCTTGGTTAAAAAAAAACCCGACTTGTTAAGCAGCGTGAATTCAGTTACATGGCTGCTTTCAATCCCCTTCTTGGCTCAAATGACCTGGAATAATTAAACTAGACACTCAGCTCCTGCTGTAGGTGACTCATATTTACATTCTCCGCGGAATATGGATGAACCCAGCAGGGAGATGGGCTTCCAAACTATATACACCGACCGAAATGTCATTTTCCATTGATGAAAACTTTTCTGAAGCTCATCTGTTTTCTGTCTGACTCTGTCAATAATTCTGGTTTGTGTGCATACCCTGGGCTTTATTTTCTCTGAGCAAAATGAATCAGAATCATGAAATGCTGTGCTTGAGGCACGCTATGAAAGCATTTAAATGGGGTTTGTTGGCAAAAGAAGACTGAATGCATTTCAACGTGGTTCTGGAAAGATTTTTCAGATTGAATTCTTACACATTTATTATTCATGAATATGACCTCTTGTACAGGCATTTCCAGTGAAATCCAGCATTAGAATGCCAAACTAAATCTAATATTAAAATATATATTTGTTTATCTTTAGCTGACAATGTAAGGTTTGGATAACAGTCCTCATTAAAAAGCTCACTGCAGGTTCTGAAGATTTGGAATTTTCAGTTTTACAATAATGTGGTTATATTACAATCAAAGCCCTGGCTCAATGTAAGCTAATTGGCTATAAATATATTCCACATACAGTTGAAATATTCGCATTGCTGTAAATTAACCTGAAATAAGTGCAGCGTAAAGTTTTTAATTAAAATGTACAGAAAAGTGAAACATGTTGTTAATGTGAGATTTGTATTCAATATCACAATAACTACCGCCCTGCTGCCCGGAGGCGACACCTGTTCTACAAGAGACACATCCACAGCGACTTCCTCAGCTAAATTAGTTTAATCACGTCTGTCGTTTGTCATCTCTTCTGGAATCCCCATTTGGAAGTCATTTAAAGCAGATTAGAAGAACCTTATCTCACATTCACCACTGTCCTAATGCTGATTAAGTACCAGGCGCCATCCCAGCACATTTCCATGTCTGCTAATTCAATAAAGATTGTGTTGATAACTAATAACTAGTCAGGATCTTACTACAATATGATTTTGACACATCTTGCAGACTGTTGTACATCATGTGCCAGTTGCTAACCAATGCTGCTGCAAGGTTTCTGTCCTAAACTGATGTATCAATGGGTACTAAAGGTACAAGCTTTTCTTCTGTTCTCTGTGCATGAGGAAATATAGACTTTTGTTCATATATATAAAGAAATTATATATATATATATATATATATATATATATATATATATATATATATATATATATATATATATATATATATATATATATATAGATAGATAGATAGATAGATAGATAGATAGATATATATATATATATATATATATATATATATATATATATATATATATATATATATATATACACACACACACACACATACACACAAATAGAAAAGAATAATAGATTGGTACATCATTAACTATGTAGTAAATGACACCACAAGCACATGAATAGATTTAAATAGAAATAAGTGAGTGTAGTTATCATGGCATTACAAGCCTATAAGTACCTCTACTTTTCAAACACACTTTCCCCTTGACAAAGGTATGTTAAACACACCAAAACGCTGACTCTTCTGAGCAAAAACTATACATATATATCATGGTTTATAAGAGCAATATAGACACGTTAACTTAAAATACATGAGCAACACTGGCCTATCAGGTCTTTGCACAAGACGCCTGTATACATCATTCAGGGCTCATCACATCAGAGCTTTAACACAGCACTAACTAAGCCTGACTGGAACTCATTACAACTGCCTGTCACATAATCTACTGTGTGTCTTGAAGATGCCTGGTTGAGTCGCCAGGAAATCTGCTAATGACTCTGTAGGACTACAACTACTTTACCACAGGAAAATATTAAAACTATCGATTTCAGTAACTTTTTAAAAAGATGTAGGTCTAAATCTTTCCTTAAGCACAGCACAGTTCCTAAAAGGTTGCTGATTTCAAGTTACTTTTTAAAGCATATATCCATCCATCCATTATCATTAACCGCTTACTCCTTTACAGGGTCGCGGTGAGCCGGAGCCTAACCCAGCATACACAGGGTGCAAGGCGAGACTACACCCTGGACGGGACGCCAGTCCATCGCAGGGCACCACACTCACACAGGGCAATTCAGAGTAACCAATCAACATGGACAGCATGTCTTTGGACTATGGGAGAAAACCGAGTACCGGAGAAAACCCAACATGGGGAGAACATCCAAACTCCACACAGACAATACCCTAGGCCGGATTCGAACCTAGGACCCTGGCGCTGTGAGGCAGCAGCGCTAACCACTACACCACCGTGCCGCCCTAAAAGCGTATAGCTAACTTGAAATCTGCAACTGTTTAAGAGCTGAAAACAATTAAAAAGGTCTAAATTAGCACATTTTTAGTTCAAGTAAGGGTTTAGTTTAGTAACTGAGAGCTCAGCTGGAACGAAAACCAGAAGACACAGGGGTCCCCAGGACCAGGTTTGGGAAGCCCTGCATTAGTCAAAAGTGTTAATCTAACAGTGCATCTAACGGTAAAGACTATTGCAATTGGTCAAGCAATGGAATTTAAGCTGCAACACTCTGCTACAAACACATTTTACTTTCAGGCTCATTAAATATTCTGTTTTACTAACATCTAAAATCACAATGCTTCATTTCAAATCAGTTTATTTAAAACAGCCACATTTCATGAGTTCATAATGAATCGGTCATTCAACTACATTATCGTAGTGCCTGTAGCACGCGCCTGGTTATCACAAAATCTGTATAAACTAATGGACTACAGTGCTGCATATTCTTGTGCTGGTATACTCAGACTTCACTTTATTAAAGCTTGCTTATCATACGCAGGTTCTACCAAAAGGAAATACAATGCACATTTATTAGGTGCAGAATTTGTTATTAAAACATAAATTAAATTGAAGTAACAAAACAACTAGTCTAAGTGTTTAAAGCAACAGTCATTTTTTATATTGCAATTTGTTAAAATGATACTCAGCCAGCTGTTACTGGATACTGGAATTAGCTACCCAACAGCCTACACGACATGCCTTAAAATATAAAACATTTTAACTGCAATGGAATGTAGTGGCTTCTGTCTCCTTTATGACGATAATACAGCAATGCACTTTGTTAAGCAAGCAGACATGCAACTGCACAGCACTTGGATAGCTGAACGAAAAGAGACGGGTACATTTTAAATTGATGCTATTATTTCCAGCACATTCCACTTCAAATGTAGCTTGCAATTGATTAACTTTAATGACAGACGAAAGTTAAGCAACATTTATCTATATTTAAAAAAAAAATTAAATAATTATAAATATATTTTAAATATACAAAGTGAGACATTTGCATGCACATGTCTGAATGGCCATTTTTTAACCCTAAAATAAAATATATAAAAAATGCAGCAGAAACTGCTGCCAAATTATAGCCCTACTGGACTCAATTATCTTTCTCTCTACCTTTCTGTATCTATCTATATATTTTTATCTATCTATCTATCTATATGCATTTACACATTTTAATCCATGCATTCTATAGCAAGTAAACAGTTAATATCATAAGCAACTTTTTTTTTTCAGAGCAATAATGGTTTGTCAGCCACTTACCAACTAGTCTCACAGGAAATGCATTACATACAAATTTCCTCCAGAATGCAAGTTAATTGAAGGTGCACGTGCAATAGGAAATAGCTCTGTTGCAGACTAAAATGAACATACTTTGATGTCATGCTACTAGTACCGTATGGGAGTTGCATCCGAATCCTTCAGCTTAACAACATGAAATTCGGAGCATGGTGGCTCGTGCCAAGAGGGACACACATTAGCATGTTGGCAATTTGCTCTAGTAGGCAGGAACACGCAGCTAATGAAAACCATTCCTCTGCTTTGTTAACTCCTCCTGCAGTGAGGATACTGACCTTTACTTGGCTTGCTTCCAAAGTCAAGAGCAGTGCAGCTGGTAGAGATGAGAACCTGCGCTACAGAGAAAACAGCAGCAGTAGCAGCAGCAGTCGTCGAAATCAAAATTTAAAACAGCAAGACAAAAAAAAACAACTTAACGCTAAGACAAAATGGAGGTGGCGGCAGCAGCAGCTGCAGTGGGTCGGCATGAATGAGACAGCAAAGAGGAGCCTTGGACGAAAGATTACCCATCTGCAGAGAGGCTGGTGGTATCCGGCAAGCCAGCTTGTTTGAATCCAGCTTTAATTTTTTGTTTTCTTTCTCCCACCCGTGCAAGACCACAAGAGATGACATTTTTATGTTTAGCATCTGTAGTTTCCTTAGTGCATTTTGTGTAAAATAAGTAAGGTTAATTTGATTTGATGCACCACTTCATTATCATAAATAGCTCACAGTGTGTCTGTCCTCTGTAATTACACTTTCCTTTTCATTTCCCGTTATTGGTGGTGCCTGCCTGTGATCGCGCGGCTTGGCATTTATGCATGAAATATCCAGAACAGTAATTAGGTCTTATTTATTCTGTAGCAGTTGGTAATATTAATTTACAATATATATAAGGCAGGTTTTATTGTTCATGTTTTTCAAGGGCATGGATAGCAACAATTAGTGCTCAAATTCATTATACATTAGCTCATGAAACCGTTTATACTGTAATAATACAGTGCTCAAATATGCTAGCAGTAGCACATACTGCATGAGAATATATTGTACCGCACCCATTCATTATTTACATTCACATAAATAAAATATAAAAAGGTCATAGCTGTATGTGTATATATATTTTTAACAAATGTACTTGTTTATTTATGTATAAATGTACTAGGAAACCCCATTGAGTTGTTTTCAATATTCTTTCTCTACTAAAAACAAATAATGTACATTCATAAAAATGCATTCTATATTCCCTTTACATAAGCTAGTTGCTTTCTTTAAACAGAAAATAGTAAAACAGGTTTAGTGAACACAATTTTTTTTTTTTACTAAAAATAACATATTTTATTTTAATATTTACAAAATGAGCTAATTATTTCCATGCACAATATTCCAGAAATGTAATTTTTTTATTCATGAATTCATGTATTTAGTGTATTGGAACAACATGAAAAAACAACACAAGTGTCTGTTTTGCACGTCCCTAAACGAAACTCAGTAATTACAACATATTTTAAACCACTAATGCGCCCATAAGGGGCCATCTGCAAACCTGTAATCTAATACCGTGCCAGATTTTGCAGGTCACCTTTAATGGCATAAAACAGGAAACAAAAATAAAAAAGATGGCACCCAATTACAGAAAAACAAATCTGACCATCTGTCTTTCCATGTACAGTGGTAAATATGTTTCTCCCTTTACCAGAAAGCATTATTTGTATGAATTGCCTTACACCACCATGAAGTAGACAAAGAAGACTGAGGATATCAAACAATAACCATTTCACTGCACCACCATTGCACACTGTTTATCTTCTGTGTTTGTTTGTTTGTGTGAGTCCCTGCCTGGTTAGTGTAGGAGAGTAGTAGGTAAAACGCTATGTTTTATGAAGTGACTGCTACTTTATTTCATTGTATTACAGTAATTCAGTTACATTAGCACTGAGCAGCTGTAGACACTTTTTATTTTTCCCTGCTGCTCTGAGCCATGTGTCCTTGACAGGAACGCTTTTTGATTTTATTATTTAATTTATTATTTTAGCCCTTCTTGACCCGCAGCAATATCTAATATTAAACCTGTCGTATCTGCAAACTAAAGCATACCTTGCGCTACCGTTTCTTTAATGACGCGATAAGCAGGTTTTAATTCTGTAGGAGAGGGCAGTTAACCTTCTCCCAAGCAAAAGCAATAGAAAATAAAAACGCCTCTTGCTGCCTCCTGCACAGAGTTTATTCAGTGTAGCTCCCGGGCTTGCCAGAAGTATTACAATTTGTCAGTTATACTCAAATACTCAGCTGTCAGTTACAGGTTTGTTCGTAAGCCACCTCAGGCTGGTGGGCAGAATGGCTTACAAATGCTAACCTGATTCAATTTGTGTTACTGAATATATAAAAGATAATTAAAAGAAAATAAATCTACCAGCTATGTATTAGTATTGTATGAAGCTGTAATTTACTGGTTGTTTTTTATTAATGACTGTTGTAAATACAACAGTACACAGTTCTCTTGTATTCATTTATTAATCATATTTAGGGTGATATTGAATAGATTTCTCCTCATGTGTGTGAGTACCCATTGAAGGAAGACCTCTGTTCTGGTTTTAACCAACTGCTTGCAGAATTTAAATTAGGGTAGCTTGGTCTCTCTCCTATTCAACAAATATTGACACAAACACCTAACGTAGTTGTCCAGTGAAGATTATTTAGACCAGAATGCACTCTAGTCTGTCCGATATAGAAATACAATTGATAAAACTTTCTGTTCAGCTTTGAGAAATGAGGAGTGTTGCTTGTATTTCTACTCTTGCAAAAACAGATATTTGAGTTAAAATAAAGAAATAAAAAAGGGAAAATGTTAAATGAAAAAGGACAAGAGACAGATGTGTAGCCTGTGCTAGTGCTGTAGCATTGTTTGTACTGGAAGCTGTTGTTGGGTGATTCATGACCTTGAAGGGATTTATGAGGTACTGACCTTCAAAATTGCATATTCAGGGTTATCACTGCAAACACTACAGGAACAAAAACACAGACCTTCCACCTGACTACATAGATACATAGATAGCAGAGCACTGTCATTTACAGAGAATCTGACCCCATAAAATACATGGGCCAGATCAATAGTTTCAGCTTCTTTCGAGATATTCATCACTTATAATCAAAAACACAATGACCTTTGCACATTGAACCAGACGCGATCGCCAGATGATCTAATAAGTAGCAGTGGGTCTCTAATATAATTGTATCTAGTGATGTTAATTAGAGAGTCAATAAATCCCCCCTTTGGGAACAAACCAGATGGAATAATAGTCACAGGTATTTAGATCTGTTATGCAAATCATTCAAATAGACCCCAGGGTAATTCTTCTGGTCTTTCAGATCTCATGGAACAGAGCTGACCTGGACACTGGTCTATGAAATGCAGACTGCAATGCAGAAAGTCAGTCTGTCAGAGGTAGGCTGATCACCCCTTGATTAAAAACAGCTTTGGGAACAAAATATTTTTTTCAATTTTGTACACCCTGCTGTGGAGAAGATGGGCACCATCAGAAGCATAAGCCCATTGAGATTCATTGAGCTACCTACCTATTTTTCTCAAAGGAAACACAACGTCAAGAGCCCTGTAATTAGTACCCAAGAACAAGGAGGACCACAGTGTATTTAACACCTTTCTGGACATCGTTGGTCATCGGATTCCTTCGGTATCTGTACCAATTGCCATAAAGTGTTTGTAAACTGAGCAGTGTTTAATAGAGAAACACACTATGACCTCTCTAATTACAGGTCAAGAATGCTCTTTGAAAACATATGTTTTAACCTTTATATTTCTGTATTCAACCCGTTTCACAGTAATTGAAAGCCAGTCCGCAACACAGCATATCTTTTTAAAACCTTCATGCCATATATATATATATATATATATATATATATATATATATATATATATATATATATTTACATTTCCAAATGTTATTAAATATATATTTTTTAAATATCTCTTTAAAACATTTTTTATAGTCTGTCACTGTTTTGTACGCACGCTACACACAGTGGAGTTCACAGCTGATTGCACTCACCCAGAGCACAAATCTTCCATCTGTCCGCGAAGCCTCAAGACTTTCATTATAAACCCCTCCATTTGTAAACAAGCACATACATTATTAAATAAAAGAAGGGATGACGGAGTAAATACATTAATATCTGTCTGTCTCAAGGTTGCTCTTGAACATAAGGCTAGTAGCGAAAATTACGATTTTCTGCACACTGTTCAAAAAATAAAATTCAAATAATAAAAGCACATTAAACACCTTTAATAAATGATTATCCCATGTGATTTTGTACGTGATTCATGCTTTGATTAATAAACAGACGAATAATGACAGGATAGCTTTAATTGTGTGCTCAGCAGTGACAGGTGCTAGTAAGGGTTTGACTTGTGCTGTTCATCCTCCATAGTAAGCATGAAGAATCCCCTGGCTGGACCTATCCGAACAGGAATGACCGAACGGGACTATTTCAAATGATGATAACTTGCCAGATCAAAAAAATAACATTTAAATAAAAACACAGCACCCCCACACACACATTCTTTGAACAGCCTCCAGACCCAGTGGCTGCTAGGGGGATCAGTACTGGTTAAGGGGTTTAAGAGACGTCAACGGCAAGCCTAAACTCTACTTTCACACGCACACATGCTATTTGTAATTGCCAACTTAATTATGAATTATTAACACTTCAAATTGATTTCCAGAACTCTGAGCGGCAAGGAAAAATCCATCTTTCACTGAAGGCAAGTTGAGCATTCCCTACTGCTGATGTATTTGTGGTTCCAGCATCAAACGTGCGGTGTAATCATAAATGCACAGATATATTGTTTTACATAAGCTACCTTTCTGTTTTATTCCTAGATCGGCCTTTGATTGATATCACACGCTAGGTATTTCACATTTGAAAAAAATACATTTCAGCCAGCAGTCTCCTTCTTAATGTATTTATTACTAGTCCCCAGGGGTTCATTTTTGAACGTGCTGGCGCTGTTGAGTAGGAGTCATTAAATACTACAGCTTGTCTAATGACGTCAGACACGAGGAACTTGTCAATTATCAACAGAATCTGAGATATTGGAAGATGACATTTTATGGGCTGAAATAAATATATACCCCACTACAATCCTTCAACATGTTCCGACATATAAAAAGCCCAACTGGAATTTCTTTTATATTCATTTAGTGCATTCACTCACAGTACACAATTTGATAGTACCAGGATTTGCGGTGAACTCTCAGAAAAGGCCAGAGAGAAATCGGTTCATTTGGAGAATCTCAAATAATCCTTGTTTGCAGTCGAGACAGGCACTCTACTCATACACCGAACCACAACGCTACGTCTGCTTTGTTTACTATTTTCTTTGTGCGTAGCTTAAGCTTTGCATCAAAATGAAATAATAAGCTCTTGTTCTTGACCCACACTTAACAAGGGTAGAAAGGAAATCTGCTTTCTTTTATAATACGGTGTCTGTTTACACTGTACAGTGCTTTAACAGCTTGGCTATCCAGCTAAATATTTATATACCATTTCTCGGCATGAAAAAAACAAAACAACCCTGTACCCCTGTCCTTCTCAGCCTACTAACTAAACTACAAAATCTTTTTACAGTTTTGAAAATAAATCAGGGACCCAGCACACACCTTGAGATTACAAATTTCTTTTGTTATTCCCGGATGTAATCAATTTGTATCTGGCAACTTAATCATTATGCAGAATTAATTATTCTATTTAGTTGAAAAACAAAGGGTGATTGGCTAAAATGCAGGAGCATGAGACAAAACAATTTCCCTTGTAGCCTGCTGGCATGTTGCCAATTTGCTATAGTCTCATGTTAAAGATACTTTTTTTTTTTTTTGAGGGCGAGGGAACAAAAGATTAGCATTCGCATTAATATTCAAGTTGCTTCCTTCCTTGAACATTTTAATTGCACTGTAATTTTTATTTAATTAACAAGGTCGGTAAAGGGTTTTACTTTGTCTTTTTATTAAAATGATTTCCAGTTATCACATTTGTAGCTTTCTTAATTATAGAGCAGCATTTACAAAGATTATCCTTTCCTCTGTTGCTTTATCAGATTTTGCTTGTCATGTAATTCAATTACTCCCGATTGCCATGACATCAATATTCTATTTATAAAAAAAAACAACAACAAAAAAAAGCAATTTCTCAAAATAAAAAGGTAGGCATGTTTCATCACGTGTAATTAACATCAGATGTCCACGCTGGCATTTTACTTGAAAAGACTGCGAGGGAAATGTATGATAAAGTGTCAGAAACTTTCCTCGGAAAATGAAAAATCACCAAGCCTAGAAAATAAATGAGTGTTGCAGCCATCAGCATCATTCCCTTTTCTATAGAAAGTGACACATGCTAATATTTCAGAGACACACACGTTTATATTTCTGTCACTGGAGATGAAAGAATCCACTGCTAAAAGCTGCCCTCATCTGGCTAACAATACCATAGGTCAGTGGTTCTCAACCCTAAGTACCCCTTTAAAATGTTCACTATTTAATATTACCGTTGTTACAATAAAAGGCTATACTAATCTATGAGCTGCAAAACAAAAATGAAAAAGTATGCAAATTGGTTTGGAGATAACATATAATACTGTTTAAAAAAAATAAATTCATTATTTTCTTTTACTTTAATTTGCATTTTTATTTGAGTCGTCCTGTGTAACCCCTATGACCCCCCAGGGGTACACGTACCCTTGGTTGAAAACCTCTGCCCTAGGTGATGCCCTCAGGATACAAATCTTCCACCTTGCTGATCTCTTAATTATCTGTCTTATTAATATGGAATCTGTATTCTATTTTACACAGTAGTTAATACATAAATATATATTTCTAGTTAAATATTTTACTGTAATCCATGTGCTCCAAAAGCCTGCTGTATAACAAGATTTGTACGAAACTTTCACACTTAAAGTGTCAGGTTTGTATTATGGTATCTGACATAAGAGAAATGCGTCATGCTGCTTAATTGTAAAAGTACAGGATAGCCAACAGCTCCACCACACCCCCACCCTGTAGTTTTGGCAGAAAAAAACGGCCATTTGTTGACTCTCTCATTAATAGCTGCCCGTTTGTTAATGTGACTTGACAAATTACTTTCTATTTCCACAAGAAAGTCTCAGTTTTGTTCTTGATTGTGTGAGCGCCTGCAGTGACCGCTTTCACACTGTGCCAAACCCATTGTAATGTGAGCGTGTTCTGGGATCTCATCACACCTGTGTGTGACACTGTATCAATAGGATATACTACACCATATCCTTCGCTGTGAGTGTTTGCTGAGGTGCCATACTGGAGGGATTGTCAATTTTTCCTTTCAAAGTCAGCACAGTAATTGGCCACTTGTTTAAAAAAATAATAGGTAGCTCATCCAAGCCTTAGCCATTCAGTCTATGTTAAACATAGAGTAACACTGAAGATGTTAAAGGGTACATAAGGACCTTTTTTATTTTATTGTGTTACATGCTCCCATGTGTTGCTACAACTGTTTACACAAGGTGTGTGTTTTTGTTTTATTTTTATTTTATTTTTTTTACATTTTGACCACTTTTTTTAACTTTTAAATTGCATTCCCTGCCTCAAGATGGCTTCACATGTATCCGCATGGACTTCTCAGAACTACATTTCCCAGCATCCTCCTGCTCACTGGTAAATCCATCTCAGTTACATATGTGAGCAGGAGGATGATGGTAAATGTAGTTCTGAGAAAAGTGGTCAAAATGTAAAAAAAATAAAAATTAAAACAATACACACACCTAAACAGTTGTGGCAACACACGGGAACATGTAACACAATAAAATAAAAAGGTCCTTATGTACCCCATTAAACTACAACCTCAACGTCAAAGATGATGTACCTTTAATGTTAACTATAGTCAAAATACAATGGTGACAATCGTGCCCCTCCAAAACACCTTAAAGTGGATCTAAATGATTCTAGAACTATAGGTACAGTACTCTTAGTATAGTCTACTGCACTTCTGCAGTCCCACAAAAAAACCACAGTAATGACCAGGGTCTGAAATAATGGTTGAAGCGAGTCTGCCAGTGTGGATCATTACCTCCGATTGGGTCCTCAGGGCACTCAGAAAAGCATGGTGACAGCAGACAGTCTAAATAAATCATCAAGAATCATTATGCCTCATTTATTTCCCAGTTCTTTCTTTCTTTCTTTCTTTCTTTTATTATTACTGTATTTTGTATCTTTTTTGCGGGGATTGTATGCCCTTGAAGGTGCTTGGCTGTCAAGTGGGGCTTGATTAGCAGTTGTCATTAAAAGTTTGCTATCTGCTGACATTGTTAAAATCAGTGGGTTAAGTGAACTTCAATGCACTTCTGCAATCCTTGTCCCACATCACCAAACCTCTGATTCTACACAATTAGGTACAATTCTCAAGCACTGATCGACCCAGGACAGAGCAGCCGGGCTGGGGCGTTGTTCAGGTTGGGTGATGATGATTATTTGCCAGTCTTTGTGTGGGAGAGCTTTATCTGCCAGGCTGTGGCAAGCATTGGTCAACAAGCACTGGAACACCTAAACCATTATTAAAACAGTCTTGCCTAACGCTGCTCTGTGAGAACTTCCCTTTTGTACCAATACCATCAAGAACCAAGAGAATGTAAAACAATTGCATTCTCCCTGTAGAACGTTGTATAAACCAACAACTGTCTGCATACTGTTTGTGCGATCCCGTTGCCTCCTCCTTTTCTCTGCGCTAGAATAATCATTTATCCAGCAGTGGCACTTAATTGGCAAGGATGATTGCACTGTAAAATCATGAAGAAGAAACCTTGCTATTGGTAGATGAACCCAGGGAGAATAAAAAAGAGCATTCTGGGAGCGAGACTCTCAATATTACGAGGTTAACAGTTTCTAGTGTGATTGACACAGCGACATTAATGATGCCAGGTCTCCCATCTAGCCTGGCGCTTGCTCTCCTGGCACTGTAATGTCGCAGACGCTTGCAAAGATGATTAATATTTTTTTTTTTTTATCTACCTACCCACACTGAATCAAAGTTGCAGCGGAACTGAAAATCACAGGGCTTGAGCCGAGCATGTGAAAGAATGTTAATACAGCCTTTAAATATCAGGAATATTTATTTTAATACACACACACACTTATTAATGCTCCTCATTAGGGTAAAAAAACAACAACATTAATGCTTAACACTTATCAAGCAATATAACAGATATTGAACAGTAAAATATATTGTCAGCAATATGATAGACAGGACATTTGCATTAAATGCTGTATTTAAAGACTAGATTTTAAAAGCAGGACGCAGACAATAGCTAATAATGTTGCAGGCTTGTAACAATCGCACAGTGTATAAAGCAAGCTCCATGTTATTTGTAGTCAAAATATCAAAGGCAATGTAACTGTAAAATAAACAAATACATCATTTACAGTGGCATTGTAAGTCTACAGTATTTCCTAAGAACTTCCAGGATCACTTGGGGAACAAAAAAGATCAAACAAAACACAAATCTGCAGGTTCCATACGATGCACAAGCGCAGCAAGCACAGAGAACAGGAAACACATATTGCTTTTCCCACCCCTTCTTTCCCCAGACCTCAGATCGTGCCTGATTAATTTTATTTTCCTACCCGATTTCTCTTCTGACAATACACTGAGAACAAAGGACTGTGTCTAAACAGGGGCAGTAATTCATCAGCCCCCATCACCGTGAGCACGCAGCTGCCCCTTTCACAGCACGGCTGCGTCCTACCAGACTCTAATTCAACAAAGTCCTGCTTTCCCATCGTCTCCACGGTGACGGCAGTGGACTTGCATCCTAATGAAGCTCAAGCTGGTATTGCCTGAGAGCCAAGGGAGGGGGAAAAAAAAAAAACGAAAAAAAAAAACACTGGAATATCGCGGGTCTTCTTGGTATTCCTTTTAAACTTGAACTCAGACCGCCACTGGATAATAGCACTTAAGGCGGGGGAAAAACAATCAAAAAAACAAACATTCATGCGCTCCCTATTCTTCGTCAAGCAAATTTGCATTGGCGTGGTACTTCATTATGCTGCAAACACAACCAAAAGTAAATGCCCACTCCGGGCTCCGAGGGGATACTAATCACGAACATGAACACGTCTGTGACTGCTCTGGACTTTAGCTGGATGCAGGAAAATAAAGGACAGAAGTCTCTTAAAAATATTGCCGCTCACGAGTTTCATCTATTCGCTATATAAAAAGCACACGCAACGATCAATGAGCAGATACAATACAGTCTCCTTCCATTGCTACGCTGTAACAAGGCTAAGCTTTTTTTTTCTAACAATACCGCATGAATAAGGCAACAAAATAAGAAATAGTCATGCTTCACATAGATACTGTACAGATCCCACTGTGAAGGTTTCTGCCGAGTACACACAGAAAAACACTTCCACAAGCCTTACACTGTAAGCTGAATAAATCAGGAGAAAAAGCTCAAGAATTACATTATCACAATAAATAATACATATCAATAGCCGGATTTTCTAAAGGGAATCTAGTATCTGCAACGAAACATGCCTCCACTCTCGCTCAGCTTGACAGCGGCTTCTATTGATCGTGCGCCTTCATTTATTTGACGAAATTGCACGCACATTTACACCCGGCTTTGCACTGTGCATGCTAATGAGTTACTCTGGGAAAGCTGTGCAAATTAATTGCTCGAAGTATCAGTTAACTTACCAAATTGCAAGTCGCGACGCGAAAGTACACGGCTGGATTTCTCAGGCGCAGCTCTCACTACCAGCTTCTGTCAGACTAACTGAGAGAGCTTTCTAAAAGACTACACTGCAACACTAAGGTAAGCACTAAACTAAGACGTGCAGGTGAAATAAGAAAGGAGAAGAGCTTATTTTTTGTATTCCTTTTTTTGGGGGGGCTCACGTATCAGGGAAGGGTCACATGTTGTCTTTACCACATGACCAAGGTCATGAATCACATGATTGAGCCAGTACTCCTGATACGAAGTGTCTACAGTCAAGTCCTCTGAGGGAGAGATCATTCCCTAAAATGAGTACTTTACAAGTCCCATTGTAATTCATTCATTCATGTCATATTTTAAAACAGATTGCTAATGCGCATCAAAATAAAAATACAAATGAAGGGGAAATGATCTGTGTGAAACTGCAGCGGCTGCAGAGATGCCAAGATTTTAATGAATATTTATTACGCCTTTCTTGTGTGTTATGAGCCACCTCGTCTCGGAAGTATGCCAACTTCATTTGAATACCGTCCTTTGTTAATGATTAAACCAATGCCGCTACTTGCCATTCCATGGGTGCTCCCCTATCAATCTGCACGCTGTCACACACACACACACACACACACTCCGGGCAAAGTGCGATTCGGCACGCCCGCGCCCTTACTTGCTCTTATAAAACAATTCCCTGCCATGTTACAGAGAGCAGACACATCCTTCATTGTGTCTCCTCCAGGAGAACACATCCATTCTGCTGCCCTTCTAGCTCCCCACCAGGGATAAAGTTTTAAAAACAACTGCCTCATAATAGCAGGCCTGCGAACCTTAAAAAAATAGGCAGTTTTTTTTGTGCACATTTACGAAACAAAAGTGCACCTTTTTTGTGATAAACTGTCGTTTTAAAACGGAAAGGGCGAAACACATTTTTTTTTTTGAGACCTAGTTACTACTACGACTGCTGCTGCTAGATGCCTAATTGGGCTTTTGTAATGTCAGACTACTGTCGGGCTCACAACAGCGGCTTTGTCTATCCAAGCATTGCGGGGCGCAACCCGTTGATAACCTTTTTTTATTTCTCAATTAGCCTAAGCAATGGCACAGGTTCAGAGCAAGGCGTCCTCGATCCACCGCGCTGATAATTGCTCGCATTAACAACAAATAAGTATCATTTTCGGTTTGCCAGAAAAGTTGAAACCTGCGCCACGGCTCCTTCTCATTTTAATTCACGGCACATCGGCGGTCATTTGAGATCCACGCCTGCAATGCTACTGGAGGCTAAATGTAACACAGAAGTTACAACTCAGCAGATTACACAGGAGAGAATATTCTGTTTCAGAATTATCCACGGGCACAAAAAACACTTTTCAGCTTTTCTGCTGTATGCATATATAATATAAATGTACAAAAAAAGAAAGAAAAAAGCACATGGCTCTGTTGCTTTTAAAATTATAGATGCGTTCTCCATTTTAGACAATGCTATTAGACTATTCTACTCCATGGAATGAAATTAGTGGTAATTTAATTAATCTTTCCTCTTCTATTAATTTCCAATGTAAATAATAGTGCATTTTATAATAGTGGCAATACTGACAACAGCAGTGGGCACTATTCAACATTTCCTTCCACTGAGGCAGGGTTGTTAGCTGTATGTAGGGAACAGTTTGAACACTAGATGGCACTGTTGCAATCTGCACTGTTGCAAATCCCTTTTGTCCTTGAACCACAGTGACTGATATAACATGGCCTGTGGCATCTCTTTATACAGAACGTAGAGGGAGTGATGTAATATATCGTAATATACTTTTTACAGAATTAAATCCTCCTCTTACAGGTTTTTATTTATTTATTTATTTTTTTAGGGTATGGTCACACACTGGAGCATTGTATTTCCACTAATGAATTGTATTTTTAAAATGTTCAACCTCCAATTTTCAAAGATGTTGATAAAAACAAGTAGGGAATGTTCAGCAAACCGACAAACCTTCACGTTCAGGTTTAAAAAAACAAAACAAAAAAAAAAACGACAATCTTCAAATGGAGCTTGAGGAGGGAGGTGCGTTAACTTTAAAAACAACTCAACGATGATGCTGCTTCTTTTTGAGGGGGGTATTGTACATCAACACTGCAGTGTTTCACTAAGGGAATTAGAAGCTGATGTGCAAACAGAGAAGCCCTAACAGTGTTACTCGTCACCACGTGTTTATCGTTCTGACATACACAGAAGGGAGTATAAAGGGAGAGCTTCAGAGCTCATATCTGTGCCATCAGTCACTCTGCAGAGTATTACACACTCCTTTCATCTGCAGAGAGAGACTTCTGACCTGCGTCTACCATTCTGTGTATGGGAGACTCCCCAAACCGTGCACATACATAAACATACACGATATATACTTAGCCTGCACATAAAGGGATTTGAAAGTTACAGCTTCTATAGAAACAAAACAAACAAACCAAAAAAAAAAAAAAAATAGACTCCCGCTAAATCCCACTAGGATTGTATGGCAATTTTAAAAACAGCAGACATACTTTCTCAATATTTAATGCAATTTTTTTCCCATGCAGTTGAAACAGTATTAGGACAATTTTCTTAAGAAAAAAAAAATCTAGGCATATGTCGATATACTGGAGAAACCCACCCTTCAAAATAAAGGTTCAGCACTACATAGTTACACTGTAGTTACCATTTACTTGTATTTATTAAGGCACACACACAGTGAATGTGAGGATGTAACTACATACATTAAGAACTTGTACTGTATTTAAGTTATTTTCCCGATCACATAGTTATATTACAATATTATTAAATAACATAACAAGCCCAGTGTACAGAACCGTCAAATATCAAATTCGTATCACCGATCTGTGGTTATGAATTCAGTAATAAGCCGTGGTTTTGAGGTGCGGATTTTGATTGCGGTAGTTTCGTTTACACAATAATCTTTGTTTTAAGTATTTCATTACAGCCTAAGCTGTTTGCTAATTCAGTCTGTGCTAAACCGCATCTAAATTCGAGGACACAGGATGCAGCTTGACATGACAGTCAATTAGTTTTATGCTCCATGTAAGGGTGTTCTAATTACATTACAGCATCCTAATTTACCTTAAATTACATTTCAATGAATTACAACTGGTGTGTGTGTGCGCGCATAGAGGTTTAAAATCGTGAATATTAAATACGCATCTTGAAAAAGGATTCTGGAACTGACATTTTAAAAGTGATGCTCCAAATACCGCGAATTAACAAATTACACACGTAGAACATTAAATTAGAAGACAGAAACATCAAATTACAAGGACCTTGGAAAAAAAAAAAAAAAAATTCAAATCTTTTTTTTTTGTGTTTTAACTATTTTCCTTCTCTTGTATCCTTGCTCCAAAAAGAAAAAAAAACAAACAAAAAAACACTCGTGTACAAATTGGGATGTGTGAGTTTGTGGTTCAGGCTTGTATTCTTTATCATTCAATTCAGAACGGTAAACACAATGCCCTCTTCCGTTCCCAGTTAAACTATTTTAAATTGCATATACCAGTCCGTGGCTGGAACATATACCTATAGAGCTGTATCCATATGCAAATAATGACCACCTAAACAGTGGCCACAAATTAATAATGATTTCCGACTGAATCCCACAGGAATAGCAGCTGAATATCTTATGCACTTCCTCTGAGTCCTAAAGTAATTCATTTTTAATTCGGCCTTGTTAAATCGTGGGAATTTCATTACCTGTATTCATTCCATGTTCGTTTGTAACACATGATGTTGATTACATGTATAAGGCATGCATTCATGCATGAATGAATGAATGAATGAATGAATGAACACTTCTCACAATCCTCCGGTGGGTGAGTACAAGGGTATGAAGAATAAATAGCAATGAATGGAGGGGAAAGGGGAAATGTTTTTTAAATCATGATGAATTAACAGCACTCAATTCAAAATGATTGATGTCAGAACTCAGTGGAATTGCATATGATATTCAGCTGTTATTCCTGTGGTATTCAACTGGAATTCATTATGAATTTGCAGCCATTATTTTAAATTGTTACCATATTTATGATAACCACAGTACCTATATCTTATTCCCTTATACCACTGCAAGAAGAATTACCAAAAAATACAGAGAATTCCACACAATTTAGGTTAAACATAGCATGTCCTTTTCACAATATCGGTAACAGCAATACTAATTTGCTCTCAATAAATGTGTTTTTATTGTGTTTGTTTGGGGGAGGGGCGATTTAAAATTTGTGTGGTGCAAATATTATTGGTCAAATGAATCTGTTGTATTCATTTCAAGGCAAAGTAGAAGCAAGAGTCACACTGTCAGAAGAAAGCAGAAAAATCAATAAGGGGCCTTTTCAGTTGAGATATTTCTGCCAGCTTTTATAGCATGTCGTGTCACGTCTGCTATCAAACACCGATTAGTGCAACAGCCTCTCATTCCCTTGCCTGCTGCGATACCCCTGCAAGCATCTGTGTGGCGTTTCAGCTGGTTATACTGGTGTGAATGTAATGCTGGTGCTCTGCCAGTCTGACATCACATCACCACTTAGCAAAGAGAGTTGCCACAGTGCTTGCAAAAAAAAAATAAAAATCTCCGTACAAAATCACCAAGTGTCCAAATTGGAATTACATTTAGTATCTACTGTTCAAGGAATGTTACTACTGATTTTTTTTTAAATAAAAAAGTGAGGTTTTAGAATAAATGTGAATCAGTCCTGAACCATGCCTCACAATTAGAGTAAGACACACAAACTACAGTCTCTCAATCGCTGTTTAGCTCCTAAATTGCTTGGGGACAAGGTAACAGACAGAAAACCATCCTGTTGAAGACTCTCTTTCTGAAGAACGCCATTGCGTAAAACTGTCAACCAGTAAAAGAGCCATGGCTATGCAATAAAACATGCCTTCCTACCTGTTGTCTTGCAGGGTCTCTACTCTCATTCACATTTTCTCTCACATAGTTTAGAATACTTTCCATTACCTGATGAAAAAATATATATATATATATATATATATATATATAGGAACTACAGCACATAAAGTGATCAAGAACAAGAATTCCTATTGAGTTAATATGTAATGCACCCTGCAGAAAGTACATATTAGTATTCCTGACAATTTCCACACTTTGTTTTTTTAACCTAATCAGCATTAAAAATGAATAGACCTCAACGCAATACTCAAATCTAATCCTTCCAGCACTAAGCGGTTTGTACTGTCCTCGGTAACTGAGCAAACTATATGTGTTAATATGTGTTCGAAGTCCATGGGTCCTTTCTCTAGGGCGTTTATGGAGTACAAAATGAGGCAGCTTGTGTTTAGTAGGTACACAGTGAAGTCAGATGATTGACGTGAAGGTCACTTTCTTTCTAAAGGTGATTCCTGGACAGCTCAAACGTGGCGCAGGGGTCACCTACCGACTTTTTCTCAGACGAAACCGAGGAAGTAATTACAGTGTTACTTTAGTCGGCTAATTTAGAGAAAGCAGATAATACCATCCATCAGCAACGCTGATTGGGACAAAGGTTGTGCATGCGGTTTAATTTCAGGTGGGTGACAGTGAAGGCAAGCAGCCCAATTAGACGGGGCTCAAGCACACATCCATTTTTTATGAAATGTATTTACACTGGTAGAAAGTCGTCCCTCCTGGGATGGCTACAGGCATTGCTTTTCAGAGGGTTACTCCTGTGTAGTGAGGTTAAAACTGCAGGGGGAATAAAGCCTATTGCTGTGTGTAAATCAAACTGCAATATTAAAACCACTTATCACTGTGTATAAATCCAATTGCAATATTAACACCCCATCACACTGTATAAATCAAACAGCAGAAGAGAGATGGTTTGTTGGAACAGGGCTTTCCCCTTTCTTCTACTGTATTTGCTTATTGTGAAACAGAGAGACAGATCGTAATACCGTGGCCATCAAATTTAGAAACTAGATTTTCTGGGTAAAGTTAATTAGCAGGAGGATTATAGTGTTAAACAGCAGCAGTACTTAGACCTGTCACTGTTTAGATCACTAAAATAGACACCAATATGACAAGAATTTCTTTTTTTAAATATTTACTTTCTACATTTATGGCAAGATATTTGTGAATTATTCATTTCTAATAAAACAATTAAAATGCACAAACTTGATTTCAATTGCAATAAATTTCAATACAGCACGACTTGATTACTGGCCAGGTTTAGGAGTGTTTCAACTGCACAGCCTCCTCCATTTCTAAACTTACCTATTTGATAAAGTTGCATCACAAATTTCATTGCAAACCTGACCTGTATGATTGCTAGAGATGGTCTAATTTGAATTGCTCTGAATTCCCAGAGCTTTACTGCTTAATCTCCACTAATCTGTATCATTTATCTCCACTAACTGTCTTTTTGGTTTCAATTACTATTCCTAATGCTAATTTTCCACTTTATTTATGTCACTCTCATATTCTGGTATGATAAGCAAATACGGAGAATACTACATGCTGCCTCTGAGAACTGATGATGATGATAATAATCTGGGCTCGAAACACAGTTGGCTGTTTAGGGGGACATACAAGTCTACCTTAGATCTGATTTTTATTTAAAATATTCAATAGCTACATGAAGTAAACTGAACTATTTAAATAATCACTTTTTTTTTTAAACAAAATATATGTAATGCTTATTCTTAGGTATTCTATATATTTTCAAACCCTTGTGATATTAAAAACATTAAAATGACACGCTCAAATATGATAATACTAAATAAATACCAGCCTGTTCTGACATTCATTTGGATCATTTACTAAACTGCAGGTTAGACTGCGATAAACTACAGTAATTCACATGCAATTGAGAGTGCACCTTGAGTGCAGATTGAGTTGCTGGCAGTGAGTCCCACTTTGAGGCAGGATTTGAACCGCCAGCCCTCCATAAAGAAAAACACTTCTTTGTATCCCAGAAGGAAAAAAACAAATAAAACGCAGTACTGCTGTTCACTGAACAATAGCAAGCTGTTCAAAACTATATCAAAATGGAAAAAGATGAACTTACTCACAGAACTGGCACTTTGTGGTGTACGGCTCCCTTTAACTTTCTTGGCACTTGAGTTTTATTCAGAACACAAACTCTGGAACAAAATGAAACAAATATGGTTGCACTTAAAACACAGGTCGCATTTCATAGTTTCACAATTTTCCTTCTGACTCGGACATTTACACAAGGACTGCATGTGGTGCTCATTCCTATGTAATTTAAGCAGCCTTTCAGACTAACCCAATATAGTCCGAATGATTTTGTTATACATACTTATGGCATGTCTTCCAAAACATTTCTGCCCAAAGAATACATTTTCATCTTTAAACTGTATTTGCTTACCTTACAGTTTACAGAGGCAGTATTTTATGAATAAAACAAACACACAGGTATTCTGTAAAGATTATATTCTGAATTACTGGAAATTCTCTTGTCAAATCGCTCTAATTTGGACCTAAACCCAATTTGTGGCCCTAGGGGCTTGTGTTACAATGGTTCCATTTTTTCCCCGACCATCCATCCATAATTTAAAGTCAATATGGTAGTCCACCTTCCTTAATTGAATTACAGATGCAACAAAATACCTGAATCAGTGAGTTGAGCATGAACAAGGCCAGCACCATATTTGGTACTGATACTTGCCTAAATGTCTATTCAATGCCCCCTTGAAATAACAGTATTGTACATTATTCAATTTAAAGTAACAGCATCTTCTCTGAGAAATGCTTATCCAAGGGTTATTGATAAGAGGAAACTGCACATAAACAATTTAAAATCTATTCCTGCTTTTTCACGAGTTCTCCATAATTACAGTTTTATACTGTAGACTCAATTTGACAAAAGAACCTATATTTTGTGCCATTCACTTTGACACCTCAGACATCAAACCAGCAATAAAAGCAATTAAGTTGAATATAGGTCACAAGTCACTTGCGCTGAATATTCAGCAGTCTAAAACAGTAAATAGGCCTTTAGGAACTGATGATTTTTTGTTCTGTACCTTTAGCATCATTGTTAAGAGCTTAATTTTCCCTTCCTTGATTCAGTAGTCACCAATGTGCGTGATGCATCCAGTTAGCTATTATCCAACACTAGAGAGCCCACTGCAGTGCAACAATTTATCAAAACTGAATTGAATTACTAGCCCTGTAATCTAGTCAAATTAAAATTTGTCATGGAAATAAAGCATTTGTAGCAGATAAGTCTAATTAGTATAATAGTTAAGAAATTAATTTCACCCTTGTGTTGCACAAGTCTTAGCAACTCTTACCACTTCCAATAACAATAATATTACAATGAGTTAATTATTATTATTATTTGTTTATTTAGCAGACGCCTTTATCCAAGGCGACTTACAGAGTAGGGTGTGTGAACTATGCATCAGCTGCAGAGTCACTTACAATTACGTCTCACCCGAAAGACGAAGCACAAGGAGGTTAAGTGACTTGCTCAGGGTCACACAATGAGTCAGTGGCTGAGGTAGGATTTGAACCGGGGACCTCCTGGTTACAAGCCCTTTTCTTTAACCACTGGACCACACAGCCTCCTTGTATAGGGTGAAGCCAGTGTTAAGCCAGTATCAAGTCAGGGTGAAGCCAGTGTCAAACCAGTGTGAAGCCAGTGTCACGCCAGTGTGAAGTCAGTGTCACGCCAGTGTGAAGTCAGTGTCACGCCAGTGTGAAGCCAGTGTCACGCTAGTGTGAAGCCAGTGTCATGCTAGTGTGAAGCCAGTGTGAAGTCAGTGTCACGCCAGTGTGAAGTCAGTGTCACGCCAGTGTGAAGCCAGTGTCACGCTAGTGTGAAGCCAGTGTCATGCTAGTGTGAAGCCAGTGTGAAGCCAGTGTCACGCTAGTGTGAAGCCAGTGTGAAGCCAGTGTCCAGCCAGTGCCCGCTTCCTCCGAGCCAGAAATCCTTTCCAACATCAAGACGGTACACCTGGCCACGCACAGTCCTCACTGTGAAGGCCTGGGGATGAAGGTGGCAGGTTCAACTGAGTGAACAGTCCAAGCTGCTGGTGAAGGTATTCTGTAACCATCCTCCTCTGCAGCTGTTCAGCACACACTTTCTCAGAGCGACATCACTTGTGGAAGACAGGTACTGGAAAGGGTCTTCAGTGAGCAATCTGACAGAAGCCTCTCTTGCATGCTTGTTTGTTTCTGTTTTGCACTAGAGTCCCTATGGACGGCAGACCTTGTTATCATGCAAGTCCCGCACTAGCACATCTGATCAGGGATCCAGGGTCTTTTACTTCTTGTCTGAGATCTTTTTTGGATTTGCAGTTTCAGAGCAGCTGTCATTTGTCTCCATTGTCTGCTTATACATGCTCACAATGACGGCAAACCTAATACCATGCCAAGTATGTAACCCAAGTGCAACAGTGCATTATTTAAATGAGGGATGCAAAATGGTAAAATAAGCATTAAACCTCTCTTTAAAATGTGAGCAAAATGTCTTTAATATCTGTAAAAACTAAACAATGCTATTAGTACATGTAATTACTGAGTGTAGAAATAGGACTGAACTGCGCTGTTAAATGTTTGCATTGTTCGCTGCTGACAGAGGGAGCATATGGAGCAAAACTGCTGTCATATCCAGCGAGGCAAAGGGAGACAATGCACACAAATTGGAAATTGGGTGAAACTGTTTATACCAAAACAGGTTAATTACTGTGCTTGCTCATCCTTTTCAAGTGTGAAGGGGCATTTATTCTACAGCGTGAGAATACTCTATTTTATGAGCTTGAAATTCAAACTGAATTTTGTTTAATTAAAACAACAGCAATAAAGAAATAATTAACTATCCATCTAACATTTTTTTTTCACCATGGCCTTTTCATTCTCAACCAGCAGCAAATAATTATTACTTGGTCTGCATACCAAATAGTTGTGAATCTGCACTACTGTACGTTTTCATTTTACATACAAAATTATGAATAGGCATAATAACACAAATTTATTACTGCAATTTGCAAAGTACTTTTAACAGTCTTCTGACACATTTTTTATTACAACTGACACCTAAAAATTGTTTACTGGACTATTACTTCTAAACTGACTCTTTGTTGACATCATAGTTGTGAAATCTTCTTCTTCTTCTTCTTCTTCTTCTTCTTCTTCTTCTTCTTCTTCTTCTTCTTCTGATGGATTAAACCATTAACATCCCTACAGATAAAGCTTGGAAATGCATGCAATCCATGATAGGTACCAACAATGAAATTGACCTGCCTTCCAAGTACATTCATGAACTGCAGTGTCTTCACTGTATCAAATTAACTGTTTTTTGTAGGAACACCTGAATCAGCCTCCTGCAGATATTAAAGCTTCGACATGCCTGAAGTATGAAGTCTACAAGGAATCGATGGCCGCTCACCTTTCAGCATCCTCACACAGAGTAGCGTGGTGTGGTACAGTAGGTTTGGGATCACCTTACCAGAAGCCTCTACCTAAATGAATCCTGTACGGCCACAATTACATTCAGACCCAGAAGGTGGGTAAGCAGAGTCTATGTGGAAGCAATTGTAACTTTATAGCATGGCAGAATCAGTACTGAAGGCATGGCACAATTTCTTTCCTGACAGGAATACTTCCACTAAGACTGCTACCTACCAGTGCAGAGGGTCAGGTTTTTAATAAGCACAGATTTCCATTGGCATGTATAACTGCAGAAGCTCGGTCCAGTTTAAACCCAGTGGTATGAGCTGTACCATTTCTTCCTGGCAAGGGGATCCCCAACGCATACTGTTCTGGTAGAAGAGTGTATGTTGAAAGTTGCAGTCACTCTTATAAAAAAAGGGCTAATGAATGATGTTTAAAAAAAGAGTATGACAACATTGTTATTCGGAGCTGATAATTATTGACAGTACCTCCGTTTGAAATGATAGAACTGTTAGAGATGATAATAATAATAATAATAATAATAATAATAATAATAATAATAATAATAATAATAATAATAATAATAATAATAATAATAATCCAGACAAGCATAGGTTTATAAATGTGATACAAAATACTTTCTTGAATTTTTGGGCGCATGTCCTTGGTGCCTTAGATCATTAAATACCCAGAGACAGTTTAAATAAAGATTCTGACTTTTGACAGAGACATTTTCAGACCAGAACTCTATTAATTTACATGATAAGCAGCACACAGTACTAAAACAGTGCATGACAATGTTGATATGCTAGAAATAACTAACTTAATTCAGAAATATGCATATGATATTTTAAAAAAACAAACAGAAACGAGACTCCCTTAAAATTCAATAAATTGTCCCTGTGTCATGCCTCTTTGGCCTTGCTAGAGCCAGACCATTGTTTCAGCTTTTCTCTCCCCCTCGCATGCTAACTACGCAGGGCTAAGAGAACGTCTTCCAAAAGCCCAGGCAGTTTTGGATAGATGCCAGCCTGTTCAGTGGGATGCACTTGGTTTCTGCTGCAAAGCCAAAAGAGGGTTTAAGAGCACAACTGAGCCCTGGCTAATTTAACCGTGTCTCTGGCTCACTGACAACTAATGAAGGAAAGACAAATGTCCAGTTTATCTGCTTTATTGATCTGGTTTGTTGGTGCAACACTTACCCCTAATAATAAGTGAAATAAATAAATAAAAACAGAAACACCCGTTGCCCTTTAGGAAACAATTAATTCATGCCGCATTGGCCTTGTCCTCAAATTCACAATAAAAACCCATCCTGCCTCAAAAAAACCTAAATAACAAACTACGGCTAACTCAGAAAGTAAACACACTGGAGGACGGAGGCTCAGTTAAAAACAGCTTTTCTTCCTTTTTTCTATTTTTTTTCCCCACAATACAAAAAAGGAGTCCACATCGGCCATTTCTGTCTAAGGAATCCGAGCTGCGGAAATATCCAGCAAGAAAAAAGAAGAAAAAAAAAAAACCGCCTGTGAAAGCTGAGAATTCTCCCCTGGCTTTCCCTTTCACCAATCAACAATCAGCAAGCATGACAAATAATTGTTTGCAGCTGTCATTAGCTGAAAACAAGGCAAATCTGCATATGCTTAATCTTAATTAGGCAGACTTGGCGAGAAGCCTCAGCGACAGTACCAAACAACACCCTCACAAAAGGGGACAAAGCTTTGGCTGCAGAAAAAAAAAGATAACAGAAACCAAACAGGCTACAAACGAATGGTAACAAAGGACAAGACAAAAAAGGGCCATGCTTAAAAAAAAAAAAAAAAAAAAACAATGAAAAAGGTGCCAGAAAAGATGCCAACGTTTCCTTACGGTGTTCTCCTTTTTTCTGTCTCACTCAAGGTCCCCTTTGTGCTGCATCCCAGCACTTACTGCTCAAGCAGTCTCAGCCTGGGCAGATGCAGTACCGCAATAGTGGAGTTAATAGAAATTAAAAGCGCAGGATGGTTTTGTTTTTTCTTGTCACACAGAATGCACCTGATACTAATTAATCAACTCTCGTTTACCTCTCAAACGAGCAGGCATTGATCGACTTCTTTGAGAAATTTCCACTGGGGACGAAGAAGAAAAGGAAGGCAAAAAAAGAAACGGGAAATGAAAACTGAGGACTAACAGTTTTGGTTGCTGCAGCTTGGCACTGGTAGCAGTACTGTAATATGAATTAGGATTTATGTGAGGGAAAAAAAACCCTTGCTGCTGCACAGGGAGGGGAAAAAACAGGTCACGGGCTCTGCAGTAAATGCTCTGCACACTGCAAAACGTATTCATCACACTCCAGACTGCCGCTGACGTCACCCAGACGCCAACTGCAACTTTGCAGGATGCCATGCTTGATTCATCAGAGCACTTTCGCAAAAAAAAACAAAACGACACAACAAGAACAAAAAAAAAACAAAACAATAGAGGAAAAAAAAAGGTTTGAATGGTGACGGTAGAGTGTCCAAATCATTTATTGACAGTCGTTCCCAGAACGCCGGAGCATATCGGATGACAAGATGCTATTTAGTTTTGTACACAGACTGCTGAACAGAACAAAATAAAAAACCTCAGATGATTTGGAACCCTGCCACTTTCCTACACAGAGCAAAAGCTTTAGACTGCCTACTAGCGCTAGCACAGGCTATGCAGCATCTGTACCTTTTGGCACACTTGCATGTTTTTTTTTTTGTCTACAATCTTAAATAGTGCCAACCGTACAATGACAGACCCAAAACACACCCCTGTGATGCCCGCTCCCATTATTTGGTATTAAAGGGTTGAATGGTGTTGATTTCTCCTTACCTGGCACTGAATGCTGAGGAATGCCACGGCGAGACAAGTGGCAGCAGCCTTCTGCAGTCCAGCACATTCAGCAGACGCAGTGAGAAAGAGAAACACTAGTGATGGCGGAAGGGAAGATTTGAGGCGAATTAAAATGTCGGTGTACAGTGTTTGGGGATAAACGTAGCTTCCGACTATTGTCGAATCTTGAAATTCTAAGGCAAAAGCGAACGACTTTCCGGGAACTTGCAATTCATGTGTTTCATAGAATATGTTTAGAAACAGTTGTTTTTTTTGTGTCTCTTTTATATTTATTGGTAAATAGTAATAAACAGTAGTAACATTTTTTTTTTTTAAAAAAAGGTACCTTTGCCATTATTTATTAGTCGTTATTCACAGAAAGTGTACTTGTAATGTTACATGTTCGTAATTTTATTTTTGCAAGTTGGAGTCTTCATTTAACTTCTCTGTCTAGAGCTGATTGTTAGCAAACATAATTATGACTTATTTCAATGTTGTGCATATGCCTTTAGGTAATTGGCTATGATTTGTAACATATTGTTTATCTCTCGCTGTTTTAGTTTATAAGGTTGGGCTTTGTTTAGCAGCTGATATTTGATAACAATTACACCCTATGATGAACATATATGTTAAACATATATCAGATAGTATCAAGCTATTTTAGAATTTGAAGAGAGTAAACATAAATCAAGATATAGATTATTTTTGATACAAGTTATTTAATCATGAAATAGATTTCAGAATATTATATGGATATCATTTTGCAAATACAAATAAATATTAACAAAAGATTATATTAGATTTTTTCACTTAAAAATAATAGAATATACAAATATACTATATGATCTTAAGCTTACATTATAATACATATTATATATTTCATGGTGTAATATATATATATATATATATATATATATATATATATATATATATATATATATATATATATATACTTCCTATATGTCTTAGGGACAGTTAAATGTAATAGCACACACACACACACACAGATGTGCATACATACATACATACATAGTAAAAACTTGTTGCTATCGTTTAAGAAAAAATAGTATTAAAATACGACACTAACATTTTCCTATAAAAGTCATGCAAATTAATTTACAAACACAATAAACAATTTAAACAGCAAGTGTGAACCTAGTGTAGTCCAAAAAAAAATACAAAACAAAAATGAAATGCATCAAACTTTCATAATGAATATATCTTTAACATACTGTAATTATCATTCAATGTATTTCATTTTGTATTAAAACAATTTCAACATATCAAGCCAAACTTTGCATCTGTTTGGTAACATGGCTAACTTAGATTTTAGTCACACTAAATGTACCACAGTTCTAGACACTGGATGCTAATTACATTGTCCTTATCAGACATGCTTTAAAATGTGCATTGTCTTGTTTTCTTTGGGGCTGTATTTCTAAACGATTGTGTAAATGGGGGCTAGTGCATGACAGCATGTTTATGGGCACTGAGACCTGCCGGCAAAGACAAAGGGTTAGATTCAAAGCTGGTCTGTAAACGAGCGCCGCATTTTAATTGTATCGCTCTATATCAAGACAGCTTCAAATCAAACATCCATTTGGGGAACCGTTATTTAGTATGATTCTGTACCGTTCATTAACAAGGAACAGATACACGATTTATTTTCATACAATTAAAACAAAGGAAGATAGAATATATTAAATAAAATAACATTCAAATTCTATTTTGTATAAAATGCATTTTTATATCTCCTATACGGCCAAATATATATTTTGAAAGTGTCTCTAATATTATAACAATGTAACGCACTTACACAATAAGGAAAGTGCCTTCATTTTTCCTCGTAAACATATTTATGAAATCTAAAATAACAATGAAGTTGTAGGGTTGATTTAAGGACAATAATTGACGTGAATATAAGGAATTCTTTATAACATTTAATATCAATTTGTTTTTGCAAATATGTTACAGACAAAAGAGATTTATCAAATAAAGTTTGAGTGATCAGTTGAACTGCCAGAAAATAATTAAATTAACATCTACAAACTAAATTTTACTTCAGTGCTAACGCTACCTTCATATAATGTATTTGCTTATCATTCCAGAGCTTAATAACTAACATTTTATCAGTAATTTAATATTGCTAGACTATAAATAACTTTAAAAAAATTTATTGTAATGGCAACAGTGGTGAAATACCATTATATAGTAACGATAAGATTTTAAATACACCTGTCGTGTTACAAGCATATGTATAAATCATGCATGTAAATCAAACAAATTCAGTTTGACGTGATTTTGTACATTCTATGCAGCTCATTAGATACAGCTGCCTTCCCAGTGATAATTGTTACAGTGTGAGCATTGCTCTTGTGCACATTTAAAACACAATTCATTTAAACAGTGCTTTTGTGTGAATGGCAAAAAAAAGGCTGGCACTAACTGTATCATCTTGTGATTAATGCAAAAGAATTGATCTTTCAATGAGTCTAGTGTAGCGATTATGCCCAGGACTATACAATAGGTGAACTGGAAAGCTATGAGTAAATGATACATTGAACTTGACATCAATAACGGGTGATATTTGAATTTCTAAACAAGTGTTAGAATTGTGTTATTCATCAGTACACGTTTTCATTAAAGCAATACAAGCAGGCCACGTTGCTTTGATCACAGGAATTAAGAAGAGCAATCATTGCTCCACCAGAATTTCAAATACAGAAGCCTCATCGCTTTTTGTGTTTGCTTCTTTTATTTCTTGAACACCATTGATCTCCCGGGGAACTGGGAGATATTTTATGGTGCTTAATACCCATGATAATGTATTCTCATACGGTAACCATTCATTAGTTTTCTCAAAGCATGCAACAATATGACAGACGTTTAAGAGAGGTAATTTGCTATCTACACAGGTGAAAGCGAGGTCTTAATTACAAACATTTCCAATGCCATAGTAGCTTTTTGTTTTAATAAACTGTAATTCCAAACGATTATACAATATCGCCATTTAATTCCTCCAGTAGTTAGTATATTGTATTATTTGATTGAAACAATAAAATCTGTAAAATTAATAAAATACGTGACTATATATATTTTTAGTATAATTTTAACTATAATTTTCTGAATACGTCTCTTTCTCTCTATTGCAGTATTATACTCTATATTACAGTGAGGTTACACATAAACAAAATGATGTATCTGTACTTTTTACATATGCATGTGTACCAGTACTATTTTAAATCTACTTTGTTTTATTATGTAATATAATTCCATTGCATAAAATGTGGATCACTGACTGCTCCCATATTTACATTATATAAGCTGTATATTCCTAAAGTTGAAGCTTCGTAATAATTTTCCCCACCCATAACAGGGTATCTTTTCTACAGTGGTGAATTTCTAAATGAATGAACCATGCCTTTGTTTCAGATCTCTCTTTATACATGGCAAAGCTGTGACTGACTGGCATTGTGCCACTCAGGGTAACACAGCAGCCTGTACTAAATAGTAAGAGGTGGTTCATATGGATAAGTGCTGTAAGAGCTGCTAACATAAATAACAGGAGTATTTAGAATGAATTGATGAAGACTTAATTGCAATTCAAAAGGAAATGAAAATGTTTAAGTGTGAATTTCTGCCACTTCTTGTAAAGTGTGGGCCCATAACAATAACCCTACATTTACTGCATGGTCTGTACCACAACGTGTTAAATATTAGTTTTAAAGGATATTTAACACATGCTTTATGGTATAGTACTGGGTGTAGGTAGACCTAACAGAGTTGAAAGATCTGAATGTCACATGATTGTTCTACAAACAGGAAGCCTCCACACTGCCATTCTTTTGGCTTCATGCACTGGGCTAGGCACTCATCATTAGAGCTACTAACTGGAATATACACAGACATCGAAAATGTTTAATGAGAGTAAAACATCCAAGTATAGTGACTTAAAACCAGGCAGGGGGGGTAGATTTGATTAACTTACTGTGTAACCTGCCAGGATCATTTTGTAGTACAATGAAATCCAGCTAGATTGCATCCACCACAGTCCAAAGTGAAATCCCCTGTGCTGTAAAATGCTCTAAATATCTGATCACTTTTAGAGTTACTAGTCTCTTTTGCTACTGTGCAAGGTTTAATTCCAATAAGGTTGTCCACAAAAACAAGCCTTTATCACAGTTTCTGCGAGATATTTGTTTGGTTATTATTATTATTATTATTATTATTATTATTATTATTATTATTATGTTTTTCTATTACTTTTAAGGGCATTGTTCTTGGATCAAAAGCTAATGTTTCCATCTGAACAATGAAACTAGGCTGGGGCTGCTATTGGTTTTAATTGAAACCCAAGCTGGGCTGCCAAACTTCGAATTCATATCAGTTTGATATTGGTCACCTGCCAAAGGAAACACATTTGAGTTTTAATAAACCTGGCTCAGAGCCTGTCGTTGTTGAGCCAGTCTTATTTTCTATCAGCAGGGGTTTCTGAAGTGCAAGTATCTCATTCAGAAAGGGATTATAACTGCTGCAGACCAATGAGCAGCTATTGTGGAAACAATGGGAGCCTTTGCCTTGACAGAAGGCAATGTATTTAGCTGCAAATGGAAATTCCATTGAGAAAAATTAACCCAATTAGGGAAAGAGCTAAAAGAAAGGAAAAAAAAAACAACATAATTCTTCAGACTAGAGATAAAGCAAACCTTTATTTGAGACACAAGGTTTGCAAGACACGACTAATACTGTGTCTGGTAACAGTTCATTGTTGAATAGGCATGATTAGGAAAGTTGTTTAACCTGTTAAAACATCATAAGGGAGCCTATTTTAGTGATTAACAGCAGTTTTTAGATCGGCAAAGTCAGTAACATCTCCAGGGGAACGCTGCTTTTTTTTTTTTAGTAAAACGAGTAAGGATGTAGCCTGATTATTCTTATTTGATATAAATGTTATGCTGATATTTTTTAGGGTTATTTTGTACATTTGTCTGTCTGCACAAAACTAGGACACATATTAAGGAGAAACTCTTAAATATAATAACACGTGTTCCATGTCACCAGCTTGCAATTAGCTGTAATTTGCTTCCAGTATTCCTGTAATTGAGATGACAGCACCTCTGAAGGTAATATGCAGGTATAAACAGTTTTGGATAAATAAGGTTCCATGTAATGATTCCAAATTGGTGAACATTGCATCATGAAACCAAAGGGTCAGACTACGGCCATTGCACACTGGATCTGACAACGCATCCGTATTTAACGTGGGTCTAAACAGAAAAAAAAAAAAAAAAAAAAAAAAAACGATCAACGGTCAGGGCTTAAGTCAGATCATTTGTTTTTTTTAATGTTTTTATTATGTATTGCGTAACAACATTATAATAGATCTAGCAGAAACGTAATAATTAGCAAACATTGTAACTTCCATCAGCGTTTGTTGATCATTAAGTTTGTACTACATTTAACATTTTTTTGTGTTCAGTTATGTACAACTGAATTGTATTTATTTTTTATTAAAATACTGAAACTAGGTATATTTACAACAAAGCATCCACTGCGCTCTGAAGTACGATATTAACGCATCTAGTGTGCAATGGACTGACTCACGACTTTTTCGGATAACGGATGCTAAAGAACGGATCCAGTGTGCAATGGCCCTAGTCTGAAGCAGTCCACTGTAGTTTACACCATTAAACTGAAAAGATACCAATTGTGTCGTCAAAGATCTGCTGCCTGCAAGTCACTAGGAATTAGTAGGCCTGGTTGACCCTGCATAAGATCTGCCAACCTTAAGCATTAATAATAGAATTAGTAGCATAACCTGGGGCTTCAGCTTCATCCGTCAAGTCCTAAGAACTATGCAGACGAAGATAACAGCAGTGATGGTCACTTATCATGCAAGTATGATACAAGGATAAAGAAGGATTTCAGCATACCTTTTGCAAAACTTGCACAATACCTGCAGTTAAGTTAAATTCTTGCAAATTCCCGGTAGAATTCATGCATCGCTTGCATATTCCAAGCGGACAGGACTGGACGGAACGGAGTGGGAAGAGGCATTGCAATACTGACAGCTCACAAGTCTGCTATATTTTGCAGTTGACCGCGTCTTCTGCCATGCTCTTACACTGTGCATGTGCTGTGTTTTACCTTGGTGGATTTTAGGTTACACCATGCTTTCTGTATGAATGTTTTTACAATGCTTTCACCTTGATATACTACTGTACCATCGCCTACCCTGCACGCTGCTCGAGATCCAGCCTTGTATTCCACTGACCTTAACCGATCCCCTTTTGACTTTGCGTGTCCTTGGGACTCCATCTTGTGTAAAGTCAATTTGAGGTCTTCTGCAATAACGGATCGGCAAGACTCCTGGCTTATTTCCAAAAAAACGAACGGCGTTTATTATTATTATTATTATTATTATTATTATTATTATTATTATTATTATTATTATTATTATTAAACTTGGCATTATTATTTGCATGTCTGGATTGCTAAATCGTTAGTGCTAAACTCGTGCTAAAACCAACGTACCAGTTTTTCAGAGCAACGTTGACGAGGGATTCTACTAGTCAAGAGTATAATCGAGAAGCAAAGGGCCCTAAACCGCGTAGACACTGGTTCCATAAATAAATAAACAAGTCAGAGTATTTGTTCCGATTTACTTTTTGCTACTGTTCGTTTGCAACAAACTACTGAAAATACATTTTAGGACTTCATATTAATTAATCACAACAATTAGCAATACCAACATAAAACAACATACCTTTCAGTTATCTGACTGCTCATTGTTTAATATGAATTGTGTTCATCAAAATAAATGTTTATATATTTTGTGTAAGGATCCTTAATTTACATAAGATATATTATTGATAACCAGTTCAATTAAGCAGGCATAATTACCTCCGGAACAATTACCATAACTGGATGAGAAAACACCCCAACTGCACAGGACACTGCATGCATCGAATCCGGTCACATTGCATTTGTGAATTATTACTGAAGAGCCCCCTGCTGCTACCACTCGATACTGTGCAGTATGTTTAACGGCTTGCATTTTGATGTCTCTGTATGTGACAACACTTTGTTTTGATAAAGCAATAAAAAAATATATATATGTAAACATGGCTATAACTAGCTATGAGGACACGTAGGTCGTGTCTTAGGTTTTTTTTTTTGCGTCATCAATGCTGATGCTCATGTAAAAATTCTGGCAAAGTACAAAAGACTCTTTAATTGTCTCTGTTGGTTTGCCGTGTAACATTGATTTGGAGGTTGAATAGAAAATACCAAGCAGTCATATACATACTGCCGGCTATAGCTTAAAACCTGAGTTTGACCTCGGTAGAATGTCAGCTCTGGTTATGACGCTGTATGCAAAACAGCAATTATAGTACATGCATTGTGTTGCTTTAACATTTTTACTGGATCCAAATGAAATGTTACTTGTGCGCGTTTTGCCCTCGGGCAAAGCTTAAAGGAGGCCCGTCGTCACAGTATCTTAATCCCTCGATGAAGGCGGCAGTTTGTCCGAGCATAGCTGAAGCAATCATGGTGTCATTTATTTCAACGGCAAAGGGACAGGGAAGCCTAAAATTCTTTATTCTTCTTGAGTGTTACCTACAATTGTGATCAGTTCTGAAATGCAATGTTTAAATTAATGACAATATAACACGAGGAACATATAATCGTATCAAAGGTACCAACTTCATCACTTTAAACTGGATTACTTGCCAGTTTTCACCCAAGATGGTGGGTTTCTGGCTTTACTTTTGATTGCTGTTATCAAACCGGGGTCGCAGACATCAAAATAGGTTTGCTCCCTATTTATTTTTTTACTCAGTTTTCTACTTAACCCTCCCGAACCATGCTGGAGTAAGCTTTAATAAGTAATCTGTTGCAAATAACATGTTTTATTTAACTACATGTGGTGAGGGGCTGTAGTGGCGACACGTGGAACACACTATGTATAGGTAAGAGAAGCAGATTCACCATCACAATTAGCAGACATGCTATACACAAAAGTACAATGCAAAAAAATAAAAAAAAAAAAAAAAAAATAAACAGATGATGCCCTTCTCACGGTGTCTCAAGCAACACAAATATGGCTAAACAGAATAACAAAAAGACGTTTCTTGCTTGAAGTGAAATGTTCACGTAGGTGTGGTTTGTTATTTCGTCGACTGTCATGCATTTTGTCTCGCTCAACCCAGGTCAAAGCATTGTGGGTCGCTGGGACCCGGATTAACCCGGGTACAACCCAGGCACGTGGTTTCACACTACGTGAGATTGTGGCCCAGGGAGGTGCCAGTGTGAAAGCGGCATTAGACTAAAAGACCATATTGACGTTGTGTAACAAACTGAAAAAAATGTGAAAAGCTGTTCTAGAGATGCCACCTTGTGGGATAATAAGGTATTGTAGTCTTCACACACTCCATTTATTCTTGTTCAAAGCTGCGTTTCAGATTTCTATAATGGCCAGTGTGCAACAGGCCCTTAACCTTCATTAGCCCTGTCTAGCATTTCTGCTTAAATCATAGATCAGTAGTTTAAACTTTTTTGTTTTTGTTGTAAATGTCCTAAAATGCCCTGATGTAAATCTCATCTTATATGCTATTTTAACTAATACAAAGTGAGACTTTATAGTTACAATAAGAATTAGCAGCACCACAAAGAACCATCTCTATACATCTATAAAATAAAACATCCAACAAATATTTCAATAAATTTCATAAACGACTTTAAAAGTTTCCTGAAAAATTTTTATTACAATCAAAACTCCATAGAAAGGCTTCATTTCTGTAAATTATTCAGCTGATACAATTTAAATACAAGGCCTTGTGCCAGGCAATACAAAAATTCTAAACATGGGGACACAGTACAGTAAACCCCACCTCTTATTTCTAGGGATATAACAGTTTGCCAGTATTTAACTTAAACAACAAAATCCAGTCCTGCCAGTAACGTTATTGCCATCATAATTGTATACAATGAAGATATGATTACTCAAGCCACTTAAACCTAGGCTGGACTTGAGGTGCATGTAGGCTTTTGTTCAGTTAGGCTTTTTGATAACACCATGTTAAACATCTAAAAGTGCTTTCATTAAACAAGTAAAATATTACTTTGATTATTACTGGAGAACAACCCAAATACCAAGCTTCGAGACTGCATGAAGATCATTATTTTTTAAAAGCTATCTCTTACGAGACACTAACTTTAAAAATATATTTTCCAGATTTAAACAAAAGAAAGGTATGCAACATCCCTAGGCCTTTAAGAGGGGGTAACCTCAACACTGCAGCTCACCTTTTACTGTTGCACAGTCAATCTGGTATTTCTGTACATTATTTATAAGCCTCAAACAAAAAAACAAAAATCAGCTGAGCAGCAATGGTACATGCAGCACATTTTATCCACGTTACTATTTACAAGTTGGATTTTCTTTACACTGTAACATTACAAATGACAATTTCTGATCTGTGTTTTTCATACAGATATTTTTGGTTTTTGGTCATCCTTTTCCTTGTCCTTGCTCTTCTTGGATTTCTTTTTCTTATGCTTGTGTTTTTGGCCTTTGTTTTCGGGGTCAGATTCGTTGCCAGCATGCTTCTTGTGTTTTTTGTGTTTCTTGTGCTTTTTGTGCTTCTTGTCCTTTTTCTTCTTCTTTTTCTTGCTGTCTTGGCTGCCGGCGGAGCTGGCACTGCTGCTACGGCTGTGAGGCTGGCTCTCTGAGGGACTCTGGCTGCGGCTCACACTTGCACTCCTCTGGCTCCTGGTTGGGCTCAAACTGGGGGGAAGGGGGGCTGCCACCACCCCCTTCTCTTTAACTCGTTCAAGCTTAGTATTATGGTCAGAGGCTTCACTGTCACCATCGCTCTCACTGTAATCAGGCACGAAAGCAGCCTCGTCAGTTTCTCTAGCCAAGTCGGAGGACAGCCGGGTAGATCTGACGAGCAGTGGCTTGTTCTTATTGTGCTCACGCTCATTTCGGCCAACAGTTCTCTCCATGTCAGTCCTAACATCGGGGGATTCAGTCCTATGTGACTTGTAACCGCCATGATCCTTTTCCTTGTTGCTTCTCATCTCTGAGGTTGCGTGCCTGTTTGAATCTTTACTAGGCATTTTGTCTGATCGATGGTCATCCACTACTGCACGCTTTGAATCTGGGGCATTTTTGTAATCTGTATGTGTCTTTTTGTCCCTTGCAGGGCTATGCTCAGTTCTCTTTGATTCTGTTGCGGCTTTCCTTGGAATGTCAACATGTACATCCCTATCTCTGCTCTTTTGACTTGGAGCACGTTCTTTAGTTAGGGAAGGGGAGTCCCTCCTCTTGCTAGATTCTTTTAGTTTTTCTTCTTTACGCTTAGAGCTGGGGTAATCTCGGTTACTTCCAGCAGCTGTTGAATTGCCTTTAACTGAAGATGCCCGGGAACCAGCATTTGATTTTTCTACGGTCCTGTCTTTAGAAGAGGAGAACGAGGAGACACTTTTTTCACTCCCTTGATCACTGGTCCTCTCCAGGTTTCTTTCTTTGTCTGACTGGGAATCGGGTGCTTTCCTCTTTTCCATGGTCTCTTTGTCTACAGCTGGACGCTCCTTTTCTCTGATATTCTCCTTTTCACCGACCACCTCCTTTTCGCCTACCTTCTCCTTTTCACTTGGTACAGTAGTCTTCAAAACTTTGGATTCAGGCTGCAGTTCCTCCGCGTCAGGTTCCTTGGCCACTTTGGGTGTTTTCTCAGTCTTTGGAGAGTCCTCTTCAGTCTGTTTCATCTCGCTGGAAGATTTTACTGTGACATTTATCACAGTAGCAGATTTTCCACTTCCAGCAACCAATGCTGACTTAGCATTATCGTCTTCTGATTCATAGTCTTCTTTCTCCCATTTTGAAAGAGGAACTTGGATCATAACAATTTCATCTTCTGCTGGAGTTGAGCTGTCATTGTTGTATTCTTCCATGGTCTTCACCACTGTCTTTTTAATGTCCAGCTTTTCTTCTAGTCTTCTAACTGGGCTGCCTCCTGTTGAGCTAGTGCTATAAAACAGAGAAAGGATGGGACATTAGGAACATTTCAAAAGGTTTACAAATATAAACTTATATTTTCATTATATATCTATATATCTAACAGTTTAGGACACTTCACCTATACGTTTCAATTAGCTTTTTTACAACATTTTAAATTCTACAAAAACCTACCTGGTATAATCTACCAAGGTAGAAGCGGTTTCATCTGCAGCTTGCATTTTTCTTCGTATTTTAGTTTTCATTCTTTCTGGCCTGATCTTTTCTGCTCCATCTGTCATTTCTTCCACAGGAGCTATGCTTTCCCTGCTTACAATCTTTTTGCCAGTCTCACGGTTGATTTTTATCTTCCTCACTGGAACAATGTTCTCTTCTTTATCCACCTTTGCCACTACAGGCTTGGCAATTGTCTTTTCTGGATATTTCTCTGGCTCAGGTTTAGGTTTTGGCGATTGCTTTGCCACTTGCTTGGCCACTTCTACAGTTTCAATTCTAGGGGTCTTAATAGATGGCATTTCAAGATCTTTTTCTAAATGTTTTTCTTCTTTTCTTTTCCTTTTCTCTTGTTTAACATCTGAGGTTTTTTTACATTTCTCCTCTATTTTATCTTTCTTTGGTTTCTCCTCCTTGCTTGGGAGATTGTCATGTTTAGATGTCTCCTTGACATACTCTTTCTTCTCCTTGGTCTTCTCCTCTTTAACCACTTTAGGCTCTTGATGGTGTTTAGCTGGTTTCTGCTGTCCTTTGCGGGACAGAGGAGCCTTGTCCTCTTTCTGGGACACTTGCTGCTTTGAAGCTTCAGTCTTCTGAGAAGAATCTTCTTTAGGCTTTTTCATTGGGGCCTCCACACGTGAAGACTTTTCATTGTCTGCATCAACCTGCTTTTCTCTGGATGGCTTGTGGGTCTTCAATGAGTCTTTCTTCGGGGCACTGCTTTCTGGCTTCATGCTTTAGTTTTTCACCCTTTGCTTTCACCTTCTCCCTTTTGTCCTTCTCAGTCACAGCTTTATAGAGGACAGATGTACTTTCCATGGGTTCATCTCTGACAGGGGTGGCATCATCTCGGCATGGAGGCATCAGTATAGAATCCCCCTTACCCTCATCACCGCCAGTGGGCTTTCTGGAGCCATCTAGAGAACCTACAGTGGGGAACAGTTCATTCTCATCACCTTTCCTCTTTTTCCTGTGCTTTTTGTGTTTAATACCCTTTCCATCAACTGGAGGATTACCTGCTTCTTTTTCCTTTGATTTTCTAGGCTCTTTGCTGCTTCCGTGTCCTTCTTTATAGACAAACTTCTCTGGATAGTTTCCAGGCACATTACGAACTCTCTGGCTCTGCCCAGATGGAGGGTACTCCTCTCTGCGACCTCGACTGTAAGGTGAATTGTCCCGTCTGACGACTGGTGGGCCAAACCGTTCTGGAGTGAAATGTTCCCTATTAGATGGAGGAGGCCTAGGCCTTGGCTGATTGCCAGGGGGGGTGTAGAATTTGTTATACCACTCTCGATACTTTCTTTCCCACTCCCTGTATCTTTCCCTCTCGAAAGGGTCTCTCTGGTCCACAGAACGACCATAGCAAGCCTTGGCATCATAGGGGGGCGGCTCTCTATATCTGTTGAAGTACTCTCTGTCACCTTCAGGCTGTGGCAGTGGTGCAGGTCGTTTACTGGGAGCATGGCCCTGGTAACCTGGAGATCTTGAACGGGAGCGATACCCTCTGCTGCTGCTGCCGCCGCCTCCTCCTCCACCACCTCCTCCTCCTCCTCCTCCTCCTCGATAAGCAGGGGACCTAGACCGAGAGCGGTGATATCCGTGTGATCGCGACCTGGAGCGGTAACTACGGCTCCTGCCTCCCCCACCTCTTCTGGTGTACACTGGAGATCTGGAGTAGGAACGAGAATGAGATCGGCTGCCAGACCTCGAGTAGGAGCGAGACCTGGAGGATCGCGATCTGGATTTTGAGTAAGAGTAGGAGCTGCCACTGAACGATGATCCGCTGTATGGCGACTTTGATCTGTTAGGGAAATTAAAATAACAAGGAAGTGCGCTTAATTTCATAGCATTTTGTTTCATGATTTTCAGAAGATGCAAATACAAAGTGTATGCACCCATATGTCAATTAAATCCTATTTGCATATATTTTAATAGCTGTGCTGAAAATTAGGTTTCTGGATTTTTTTTTTTCTTCACAAATACAGCATGACTAATGTTAACATTTAAGAACAAAAATATTAAAATTGACCCAAAAAGAACCTGAAACAAAACTTGCCTTGAATAGGATCGTCTCCTTTCCTTTTGGATTTTTCTGTATTCCAGTAATTCTTTAGCGAAGTCATTAGTAAACTCATCAAGCTTAGACTTCTCCCTAGCAACGAAGCGACAGTTGGAACTATTTATTGAAAAAAACAGGGAGAGATAAAACTTGAAAGTTAAAAAAGGGAAAAAACAGGCAATTTATAATCAAATTAGTTTTCAAAAAACAACAATTTTATTAGGTTCTTTAATACCAAAAAAAAAAAAGGTTTGAAAATAAACAGGTAAAATATTCCAGTTTACCCAAAACACATTTAATTAAATAATTTGAAAAAACTACCACAGGTTATGTAATTTATACAAAACATTTTATTCCTAAGTTTACTAAGGGGGGAAAAATGGTCTGCAATTGTAAGATGTTATGATTGTCAACTTACTCCTCTTTTAGTCTACGCTGTTGCCTGTAGAACTCTTCTCTAGATAGCGGGGGTGCCTGTGGGATGGTCGGAATGGCACTGCCCTGTGCTCCAGTAGTTACAGGGGGAACCCATGGAGCTGCAGCAGTTGTTGAGACTGGAGGGAACAATGGAGGGGGTACAGCGTATCCAGCAGTAGGAGGCTGAAACAGAGGCGGGAACTGAGGAAGTGATACTCCAGGTGGAAGAGGCAAGGAGTGGGAGGGAGGAGCGAAGTGTGATGGGGGAGGCACGTAAACAGGGGCCATGGATGGCAATGTAGTCGTTTGTGTTCTGGGAGGCCGGTCACTCTGTGGTCGACCTCTGTTTGATCTGTGGTATAAAAAGTAAAAATGATAGTGAATTAAAATTGTGAATAGCCTTCATTATTACAACCAGTTAGAAGCTCCAATTACAAGACTAATACCCTCACAAACTAAGGAATGAACAATTGTGAATATTACTAAAAATGTTCTCGACAGACAGGCATCTCACTCACTCTCTCTGTCTCACACACAGACACACACGACCCTATAAAATTTTGACTTTAGTTTCTGTACAGGGAGATGTTGATTCTTTCATTGAAATTTGTTAGCACACGAGTTTCCCAAATTAAAACAGTATCCAAACTCAGTCTTCATACACAAAATGGGGATTTTCTTCTTAATACAAGGACTGTAAAAAGCGACTGACACAAGGCCAAAACAATCTGTGGTTCTCTTGCAAAGTTTTGCTCTACTTACATATCCCAGCCTTGTCGATTGCCTCCAGGTCGAATAGTGCCGGTTCTCATTGGCGGACCTGCAAAGAAAATTTAAACACACATTAGAGAAGATGGACATTTAATATAGATTATTGTTTGTTTCTTTAAGTATGCCTTACATTCTTACCTGTTGTAGGTATACAGTGGCCAACTGAATGAGGTTGACCAAGCACAGGAACCTGGTATCCCTGTAAGGGGGTATAAATGATTTATTATGCAACTTTGACATACATTTGAGCAACTTGTATCAGCCAATAGCAATAATAAAGTTTGACAAAAACAGTAATGATTAGTTTTCAAAGGACCTCTGAAGGAGTTTTATTTAAAAATGGTTTTGCTTATTGAGCAAAAACTATTTAAAATGCAAAAGATTTGCTTTACCTTTGGAAGAGACATAGTTATAGATGTATCTGCAGAAACCATCACAGATGTGACAGGGGTTGAAATTTTCTCAGGCTCTCTGAAATAAGAAAATGCATTTGAAATTACAGCCATTTGTCAGATTCTGAGAGTCATTTATCTTGAAGAATGCGAAGCATGAAAGGGACTAGATGTCAACACAAACGCCTACTTTAAAAATACATGACGAGAATATAATGACCAATACAAGGTACTTGCCAATTTAGTTTCAATCCTTCCAATATTCCCATGTAATTGATGTAATAAGCATAGCAGGAATATAAAACATGTGGATAAATGCAGTCCTTTCTTTAAAGCACACTTACTTTACTGAAACAGGTTCTTCGTGCTTCACTTGTGGCTGTGGAGAGGGCACCGACGTGGACACTTCTGAAGCAGGGCTACTGGTGACCAGATTCACCTGTAGAGTTGGTGCAGCGGGTTGAACAGGGGCAGAGGTCTGTGTCTGGTGCAGCACTGGAGCCGGTATGGCAGCAGGAACAACGGGGGGAGCAATAGCAGCAGCAGGAGGGATATTAGCCATGAGAGGATCCTGCTGCCTGGAGGATGTCGGTCTTGCAGCTGGCTGGACAGGACGCTGCACTTGTGGTCTGGACTGGCCCTGCATCGGTGCAGTTTGCGGAGCCTGTCCCTTACGAAGCCTTTTGGTGTAGCCAGTTTCATTTTTAAAATTGTTTACAGCCTTAAAGGAGAAAAAAAATATTGCAACATGTTCATTAAATGTTAAATTGCATAAAGAAAAAATTGTAGCACATTTGTGGGTAAAGAGAAAAAAAAATTTGCCCCCTCCAAGATAAAAATAGAATTTGAAAATTTGTTTACATTTTGGTAACCCACATTTTATACATCATGGAAGCTAAGAAATTGAAAAATTACCTGTCGTAAAAATTTATTGGCAATCAAGCAATCAGGTGAAACTTCAGTCTGATTGCAAGTAGGACACATATGTTCATCTGACTCTAGAAGAAATGTTCTAATACCTGCAGATGAAATCAATTGTTAATTACCATTACAAAAAAATAACTTGTTTAGAAAATGCAGCTTTTAAAATGATACATCACATAAACTTTCAAGATGTGCCCCTTTTCTGTACATTTAAACCAATAACTTCACAATCTATGTGGGTATTTTTCAATCTTAATACATTCCATTTTCATAGCACGTGACAGCCCGGATTTTCTATACTTTTTTAAACACTGCAAACACTTACTGCAACACACTTACAATCATCACAGTAACTGTTTCCACAGCATGGAATTACGACTGCATCATTCATGATATCCTTGCAAATCAGGCACAGCAGCTCATCAGGGATAGGGTCCTCCTCCTCAGAAGATGAAGACTGCTCCTGGGGTAGAAAAGGTGGCTTCTCCTTTTTCCGATGAAATGCATCGCTGGAATTAAAATGAAAAAGTGTGACTTTGCTCGGTAAACATTAAAATAGTCAGAAGCAGTAAAAAATAATTAGAGCTGAAAAGTATTACAGAAACCTGGCTGAGCTGACTGAATATAGGGAGCCACTTCATAGAGTAAATGGTGTTTGTCAATTTTCCCTTGTTGGGGCTATTTCCATAAGCACTAACTAAATATATATTTTTAATTATCATAGTATATAGTTGGCAAGAAATAGTTTTTGCTAAAATAATCCAGTGAGGATAACTTCTTTGAAAATACTCACGCATCAATAGTTGGAATAGCGTATTTCCCAGTGTTTGTAAGCATGGCTCCTTTCATATTCGGGTCATCAACCTCCATCATGAAGCTTCGAGGAATACCAGTGCTCTTTTTAATCCTTGGACCTGCTTCAAAAGTTTTGTCCTAAAAAAATACATGAAATGATCTTTAGCTGTTTGCTTGAAGTACATTACATAGATGCCACCAGAATACACTGAAGATGTACTTAAAAACAAACCCAATTTATATTTAGTATCTTAGTATGTTCTTCATAATGTCAACATGGTCTGATTTTAACAATAAGAAAAATGTACCTACCCCATTGGTTGGGCAGTTTTTAATATAGTGTCCAGTTTTCTCACAGCGAAAGCAAGTGTAATTGGGTGGTGGTGGCCCAAATAGTTTCTTCATGTAACTGCAGAAGAAAAAGTTATCAAGTTACGATTGTACTTCTTCAAAATGATCTTTACTCTCTACAAAAAAATAAAATGCTTTGAAGGTTTTTAATACTTACTGAACTGGATCATAATCATGGCTGGACTGTGACATCATAGCTCGAATTTTATCGTCTTCGGATGCATTAGCTTCGGCCAAATTGGCGGTCTGTTCAATAGGCAATTTTTTGATATACAAAATTAGGGGTGGGGGGTGCTACAGACTCCATACATTCGAACTTTCAGTAGTGCACACAACACATCCTGTAAAGAGCAGCAGTCTGTATCCGTCTACACAAGAAAAATGTTTCAATGCTGAATACTACCTGATTGGAGATGAAATGGGGAGTTCCTTTAGCCTTCAACCTTGCAATGGTTTTTGACTGGCTAATTGTGTATGGAGTATTTACAAAATAATGAATCCATTAGGCCCTGTTCATATCTGGTTTAAAATGGATAACAATTGTGTTATAATGCATTTCCTTGTGTGAAATTTAGTTTAACAAATTACATTTTCCACTCTGTGTGTACCGGTACATTACTACATAGAAAATGTAACCTTAAAATGCTAATTTTAAAACAAAGAAAACACTGCTGGGTGTATCAAAGTTAAAAGTTATAGTTGGGAGATGCTGAAACAGAAAGTTACTATTCAGCATTGATGGTAAAGACACTATGCACAATAAAACTGGTCTACCTGGAAAACTGCAAAAACGTATAGCCTCAAGGTCTACAAACAAGACTATGGTTGCATAGCAGTTTATGCCATTGTAGGCTTACCAATCTACTACTAATTATTCAGGGCTAAGAACTGAGCTTAGAACACTGTAAAGCCCGAAATGGCTTCAACTGCTTTGAAACAGAAGTTTTCCTGTTACAGTAAAAAAATACCTTAATATGTACAGATATGCCCAGGGTCTAAGAAAAAAATAAAATAAATAAATAAAATCCCCAAACATTCACAAGCTCAACCAAGCAATTAACACTTTCACTTGAATCAAAACTCATTTCTACACTCATTCATAGAACACGCTGCCTGTTTAAACAGTTTATTTTGCAGACCTAACATACAATGTTATGATGACAATAGAAAAAATCGTCCATTTACAAATGACGATTCGTTAAGAAAAAATCCATCAATTCATTATTTATTTATGACACTTGGTCACTGCAGTTGACAGTTACAATCACCGACTACAAGCACAAATTGATTTGTTTGATGCCAGTTTGAGCAGAAATTATAATTAAAAAAACAAACAAAAAAAACACATTTGTAACATAAATAAACCGAATTATTAAGTTAGCAAACTTCTAAATATTAACCAAAAGGTTCCATTTGAAATTTACCTCAAAAGGGAATTACCAAATAAAGATAATACAGAAGTAGGTCTTCCATATTTTCCCGTAATAATTAGCCACTCTAAGGTTAGACTATGCACAGTACATATGACTATGGCAATGCTGGTTGCAGAGCAGATATTTTAGTAGAATAGTCATTGTAATATTTAGTAGCCAGGTTTAATTATTGCTCTGTAATATGAAACCATTGATTTATATTAAAGAGGAACATCCCTTATAAATTACTTAGAAAAAATTAAACAGCATTATTATTTTTCAGTTTATACTTTAGAATCTGTGTTCAAACAAATCCCCAGCATAAATTCAGATGGCTGATTAAATGCCACACAACAACATACACATTTACATGGCATAATAGAATGAACAGATACAAAGTATACAGTCCTTTAGGTTGTAAATACTGTACAAAAAATGCAAATCTTTTGCAGTTTTGAAATCACAGAAGTCCACTGGTATACAGCCATGGAACAAGGGTACAGCAGATTCTTCATAAAAAAAAAAAATCGTAATCAATGGAAAAAAAAACAAGGAGGAATAACGAAACGAAAGCCAATTTTCTGGGATGCAGTAACGGATTTCTTCATGGTGCCTTGAAGACGTACCCGCATTGCTTTAACATGGTGAGAGACTCAAGTTACTCCCCTTCCATCATCACCACAGTACCGACTCTTTACAGGACTATACATGCATACGTTTCACACAAACTTCATGCACTTACTTTAACATGATCACATTCTACTTGTATCATTATGGTTCAGAACAATACAAAAGGGATGAATTATAAAATTGTTAATAAAACGCAAAACATTCATTAAAAAAAATACAATGAACCTTTAAATAAAACAAAAAAAGAAATAAAAACTTCAAGAAAAAAAAAACAATACATATATATATATATATATATACCTTAGATAGCTGGGCCAGTGTAATAGAAGCAGCAGACTCATCAATCTGTTCATGGAAAATTAAAAAAAACACTTCAATTTAATACTATGATGAGGCACACCAACACAAATTGACCTTTGTAAGGTTTAATGACTTTAAACCTGTCAGTACAAAACTAAATCAAGATGTCTAACAATCCAGTCCCTTAACTAGAGTCTTTGCTTTTTACTGTTGGACCCTGCATTGTAAGATTAATCTTGAGAAGTACAGTACTGACATATACTGTTCTTGATACAAAACAAGCTGTACAAAAAAAAAAAAAAATCTTCTAGGCTCACTGCTTGGTGCCATTTTAACCACAGGTCATGGACATTGTTTGATTTCTAGTGACTTTTCAGCAACCCAGTAATTGTGTACAACAGAGGATTACACCACTCACTGTTTTGTATGTAGCAAAAACTATGCCTCATTTTTTGGACTGGCCCCTACACAAGCATGCAAGATAACTATATATTATATTCAGAATTTATAAATTGCGGGGCTCCCGAGTGGCACATCCAGTAAAGGCACTCCGCGTGGAGTACAGGATGCGCCCTATAGCCTGGAGATCGCCGTCGTGGACAGTTCCCAGGGGGTGGCACACAACTGGCCAAGCGCCGCCCGCGGTGGGGAGGGCTTAGGTCGCCCAGGGCTGTCCTTGGCTCACCGCACACCAGCGACCCCTGTAGACCGACCAGGCGCCTGCCTGTGTGGTCCTCCAACGCTGTAGCTCTGAAGGTAGCTGCATGGCGGGCCTGCAGAGTGAAAAGAAGTGGACGGCTGACGGCACACGTTTCAGAGGACACGTGTGCTCGTCTTCGTCCCTCCCGAGTCGGCGCGGGGGTTGCAGTGGTGAACCAGGCTCAAAATTGGACATTTCAAATTTGGGAGATAATGAGGTAAAAAAAAAACAATTGGCGATTCCATTTTAAAGATTTGATAAATCGCAAGGGGATTCCATTAAAATCTGAAAAGTGTCTTAATAGCCAGCCTTGATTACATTTTGATTACACAATTCAGGAACAACTAGAGATTAATTTAACAGGCTACTACTGTATAATGGGCACTCCATTATAACAAATACAACATCATAACAATGAAAATGAAAATGTGTCAAATGCTATACTAGAACAGAGTGGGGTTGACACTGATTCAACACCAACCCAGACAACACAATACGTAAAAGAATATCTTACGTAAATGTGTTCATCTTTAACTTTTGGAGGGGTACAACAGGTTCCCAACATCACAATAAACAGATCTGATACACAATGTGTACTCCTGGTGTTGAGAATTCTACGGCAGGAAGAAGTCTAGGAGCTACATTTTGGTACCAAATGTGTACATAGTTCTATATAGTAAAGAAAGGTAATATTTTAAACCATACAGAATAGCTTGGGAACGATGAACAACAAGATTTCATTTTCGCGATTAACATAAAGATCTTTAAAATATGGTTATTTACTAAAATTGTGACCTTAGATGGGTGTCAGATTTAGAGTAATTCTGTATTTATTTATTTGTCCTTCAATCCAAGAGCGCTATCTTAGTCAACAGGTCTGTTGAAAGTAAACTTTGTATTGTCTAATCGTATACATTGTTAAAATAATTATATTAAAAATAAATTATATATATGCTTTTAGGCATCAGTAATCGGGCATTTCTCAATAAAGGACCCAAACCAGACAGGCAGTCTGGTCCTAAAATCTGGAATTTCCGAGCAGACGCTTTTATTTGTGTATAAAGGATAAAGTTATCAGTTGAAAAGGTTAAAGGACGTGACATTACTTTAAATAATTTGCGGAAGCTATGCTTCATCACGTTCATAATTGGGATATGCTAACCCTAATGTGCAGAGGCTTACTGGTCTGGTGACCAATAGTGAAGACTGGCCTGAGAACCAACAATAAATGAAAGTAACTTGTAGTACAGGGAACACACAAGGTCTTTACGGTTCACATGATGTAAATATTTTATTAACAAAATAATATATTCTTTGTTTCTTACACAGCATAAAAACTGCCACTTGTATATCAGTTTAGCTCATTGTGTTACCATTACCTTATTTGCAAATATGCTGCTAGACTTGGGTTTAAATAGCATTGAAAAATTCCTTTTGAGCAATATCAGTTCTCAGCAGAAATTGTATTTTATCCCTCAATCCCTTCCAGTGGAAAACACATTGTCTGGGCTATGTCATTTTTAACACTTGAAGAGCTAAGGCTCAAACAATTGGCGGATTAATACTACACAAGTATACGTGGAAAATGATGGTTTTAAAAATGCTGAAACTACTGAATTTCCAAAAACAAAAACAAAATATTTAGGAAGGTATAATTTGATCCCAAATCATCCTTCAGCAAGTCGATCAAATAAACAGTCCATCCTCTCTAACTCTACCCTTAGGAACTAACCAAATGGGTGCACGTTAAGGCCTTACAACAAGTATCGTGCAAAAGGAATTAATGCACGTCTGGAGCCCAAGATTTAGTAGCTTAGCTGTTTGAGCCTTGGCTGTGACAACATACATTTATATACTGCAAGCAGTCAAACAATTAAGAATAAACATATAGGTGTGCCTTATCAGTTCCAGAACCTTGTAACAATAAAATCTTAAAAATCGGAAGCTGTGTGATACAATGTAAAATGAAAGATATGACACAAAACTTTTTTTTATTATTAGAAAACAAAAACCACACAACAGCTTTTACAGATGCAATACTTAAGACAGACAAGTTTTGAACATGCCATCATGTCCACCAACTTAATTGCCACATGATCTGAATGATCATACATGTATCTGTACAACTGAGAGTTATATAGGAATATTTATCCAATTTTCAATATGAAATACAGTGCATTACCCTGCACAAATACCAGTTTTCACACAGAAAAAAATGTGCAAATATGGAAATTAATTTTTTTTTTTTTTTACTTCCACAAAATACATTGTGTTACAACATATACTATCACCTGAAGTTTACTACTTCACAGTATAGTTTGTTTAAAAATAAAATAAGCTATTTTTAAACATTAAGCACTTAAATATATATTTTATATATAGTTTAAAAAGGAAAGAAATTGTGAGATTGTGTTTTGTTTTGTTTTTTTACATACGGCTTTTGAGGATCCACCTGAAGACTCAGTACGATCACTGGAAAAACAAAAAAAGGAAAACATTAACATGTGCATGCCAACTATAATAAGCCATTTTATATATATATATATATATATATATAAAAAGCACCACCCACATCCCATTTTGGAAAGGTTCCTTTCCAGTGCCGTCTGCTTTATAGTTTATAGTTTTGTACTTTCACAGATGTTCTTTAAAAGTTAAGAAAACGTATTAGAAATGAGTCAAACACTAAAACAGGGTGCACTGAAAGGCTACTAAGTCAATTACCTTATGGGACATCTTGAATTAAACGTTTTTTAACCTGCACAACTATTTCCGCTTAGCATAAGATTGCAAAAATGCATAAAACATTGACCTCAACTGAAGTGAAATCACACTTACATGACATATGTTTTGCTAGTAGTCTTAACTCCTCCAATAGGAATCCTTCGAATAATGACAGAAGAATTTTTGGGAATAAGGGCACCATCATCTGTGTACTCTGTAAAGGAACCACAAAATGCATGTTTAGTAATTTCTCACACTCTACCACAATGCCAAGCCTAAAACATATCAAACAGTCCCAGTGCAGAACAGCACGTGTGGGGATCGGCAGGTTGACTGTTAGCAATTACAGTGTTGAGCAAAATATCTTGAAAAAGAACAATAGCTATGTTTCCATCAACAAGACAAACCAATTTCTAGAGAACTTGCAACATTTCGCACAAACATATGTAAATCTTATTGTACAAAAACAGGCTTCTATCAAACTGGATTCTAGAGCACAAACAGCAATACGTAACAACGTCACAAGTTTTTTTTTTAAATATGGTTAGCGCATAATAATAATGTTCTTGATCCAAAAAGAAAAAATTAGATGCATTTCCATCCATTTTTTTCTATTAGCTCGCTAGACTAGCATATAAACTCTAGAGAATAACCAACTTCACTGAGCAATCTGGTTATATAACGTGTAGCTGGAATGAAAATGGACAAGGAACAATGTATTTTCAAGAATTAACTGAAATGTTGAGCTACAGATAGATAGATAGATAGATAGACATCTCTATCCATATATGTGTTGTGCTGACCCGACAGGGAATTACCGTTGTACAACTTTTCATATTTTTTGAAGCTGTACTGTGCCCCTCAAAAGTAATTTAAGTAATCTTTATAATAATAATAATAATAATAATAATAATAATAATAATAAGACAGAATGGCAGTCTAGTATCGGATCACCTCCAGAGATAGCTGCACCGAAACCTAAAAAAAGTTATTTCAATAATGCCAACACAACAGTTTGGCAAAAGCTGTTACAATTTATAACAGGTAGCAACTTCAAAATAATTGCCACAAAAATGTTCCTCAATTCCACTGCCTTCCAAAGACCACTGTAGGTCATAAACTGTTGCCAGAAACAATAAGACATTTGGTGACTACCTTTTCAGTGAAACCCTGAAATCAACAGTTTCTGCGCAGAATTTCTGATGAAAGAATTGACCGAAATGACAAGTCAACTTTATTTAATATTGTTTTGTAAATGTTGAAGCAGGTGCGCTCTGAGTTTTTTAAACCAACACAAATATCTGGATGCTATAATGAAGAAAATCTGAGTGCAGCCATATTCAGTTTTTGGGAAAATGAACAAAATAATGATCCAGTACAGAAAATGGTGTGGTTTAAAAATCAGGCAGTGCGTCAGGAATACTATCACAGCATTATGAGATATGTTTATTTTATATTATAATTAAATGTACACAATACTAACGGACATGATATATGACCATGTCCTAGTGAGGTCAGTATTTTGTAAGGTGTTCGTCATGTAACACGACTGTGGCCCTGCATATGACTATTGTTTGTTTATTTAGCAGACGCCTTCATCCAAGGCGACTTGCAGAGACTAGGGTGTGTGAGCTATGCATCAGCTGCAGAGTCACTTACAACTACGTCTCACCCGAAAGATGGAGCACAAGGAGGTTAAGTGACTTGCGCAGGGTCACACAGTGAGTGAGCTGGGACTTGAACCGGGGACCTCCTGGTTACAAGCCCCTTTCTTTAACCACCGGACCACACACCCTCCTGCTGGTGGGACTTTGCAAGAAACCACAAGATTGTTGACAGTCCAGTTTGCTTACATTCGCCAAAGGTAACTAGTTGTACCAGTATATACAGTACTTCATTGTAAGCTATTCACAAACTTTCCTGTTTTTAAACAAGTTCTTGCTCAAAAGAGCCAACTTCCCTACATATACATACAAACACACAATAGACTTTTGCAATCGCCATATTCCCTCTAAAAATAGCTAGAAAACAGTGATATGAATAACGACAGGGTTTCTTGGCCATCTTCCCTAAGAAATACTTTTGTAAAACTCATCTTCCCACTACAAATATTTATTTCTCATGCTTGTCTCATAAAACAATTTCTAATACCATCTTCAAACAAGCTGGCATATTCCCACAAAAAATAGAAAAATACAAAATGAAATTAAAAAAATGTAAAAAAAAAATCTTATACCCATGTTCCTAGAGTAAATAGCTAGAAAACAGCGATTTGAGTAACTGTTGTGTTTGGCATATGACATAAACCAGGCATTGCCATCTAGTGTACAGGAGATTTATTGCAGGCAATTTTCCCGATCTTCATTTTAGTACGACCCCATTTGTGAGCATCATTTATGGTACATGATACATTTTAATCCACCCCTATCGAACGGATTTTTTGTTTTGTTCTCCATTTCTCAAAACATCCGCCAACAATTAGTTACCAAACATTCCTTACATACAATACTATTCGCCCATGGGCCACGGCTACTAGGAACATGAATTAATTCCATAAATACAACTGGATAAATACAATTTACTAACGGTAGTATAGTACTTAGACTCGGTCACAGAAATAGTGTTGCACAAAAACTCGAGTTAATATATCTAATTTAATTAGCGTCAACTTTAGTTTAATGTCGCTACTGATGCATTTCTTTGTCTAATTAAGGTTACAGTTACTACCAGCAGACAAGGCCAAGCCATTGTTTACGACTCGGGTTTTTGTACTTCACTGCAAAAGTTAGTGACCGGTTGGTCTTGCAACGTTTTATGATTACAGTTCAAATTCAAATCATAAAAAATAAATGGTTTGGTTCTGTTAGAACAAAATTTCAAAAACAAAATGCAGCACAATCGATGTTACTTGCACAACCACTTTCGAAATATCTATCCGCCATGTTAGCCTGACGTTGCATTCAAATTTAAAAGACCAACTTCAAAGCAAATGTACTCATCCAACTAATTGTATTCTTCCAGTGGCTTGTGTAACACAAACGGTTAACAAAAACAAAGCATTTGTAACAATCAATGATCAACTAATAATACATTGCCTTATTCAATTTATTACCTTCTTTAGTCTGTGCATTGGTAATCTGAAGATCGCAATCAACCGCCTTCAGCCTCTCTCTTCCCATGATCTGCCTTTTCAGGTCACATAATGTGATGTTGAGTCCATCAAAAGTGACCGTGTCATAGTTCAGTTTAGAGGAAAATTTATAATGTACACAGGACATTTTATGAGATTACACAAGGTCTAACAAATTAAAACAAAGGATGCACAATCAATGGTGGATTAAAATGTTAAATATCTATCTAGGCATTTTATATATGTTCGATTCACGATCTGACAAAAAACCTAGAAACTTTAAATTAAGTTCAGGATTCAATTTTGTAGTTATATATGGAATAGAACGGGAAATCGAATCTAATCTGATTCAACCACACGGGCATAAAGGTCATCAGTTAAATGGAGAAAATTAATCAAATAGGTTCTTTAGAAGTCCATCATTTAAACAATTGGGCGCTGACGTCCTCTCAAGCAAATGTCCAAAACGTGAAATTTCTTCGCCGACAATTGGTAATAAAGATCATACAACTGAAGAGTTGAGGCCCACTGGCCCTTTTTCTCAGTCCACGATACCGGGACCGACGATTTCAAAAGTCTCTTCTTTGTCGATGGTTCATTTTTAGTCCAAATAACAACAGAAATCGATTATCCAGAAACAAATAACGTCAACAAAAACGAAATCCCCTTTCCCCAACAATTCACACCGTCGACAATAAGTAAAATAAAATGAAAAGCAGATCAGAAATCTATATTCTAAGCAAAGAGACGCCTAAAATGGCCTCCCTTTCTGTCCACCAAAACAAAAGCGGCTCGGGGTGACAACACAAACAGTGGTCTCACATCCATCAGACTTGTCAGCAGACATAAATGCCCTTTAAACCGACCCCCTTTGCAAAATCTGAAGAACTATCGTTTTAAATAATCTACTTGATGTTTATTTGGAACTTTTCGATTACAATAAATACATAAATAAATAAAACACAACACTTCTTCAGCACGCTCACATTCACTATGGCGGTGTCACAATCGAGACACGGGTTTCCCACGATGAAACGCAGGGGGCACGTAACACTGCGTCATAATATAAACGCACATACGTAAGAATCACAGCTAGCTGAGCGTCGGGACACGCTGTATTTTCCAATAATTGTGGTCAAAATAGTTGCTTTGTTCTGAGAGCAAACCTTTTAAAAACAGTGTATATGTTTTACTTTCTTTCTGTTTTGATACTATTTATTTTATTAGTTTGTGTTTCTATTGTGTGAAGATAATATTTTAGTTAGTGTTTTTGCATTGTTTATAATTATTAGACCCATATAAAGGCCATAGCACATTTAAAAACTATTTTTTTTATGTGTAAATCCACCTTTAAAATTTAGTGAAATCTAGGAAAGCAAAATAAAAGCATTAGAGTCAAGCACATATAGCTAAATTTACACAATGAACCATATCTTATCACAAGAGCAATTGAAAACACTGCGTCCCTTTTTTTGTGAGCAAACATTATTACTTATTACATGTACAAAAGAAAGCGTGGGTTGCATTATTATTATTATTATTATTATTATTATTATTATTATTATTATTATTGTTCGTGCACTGATAGGTTCATTGTATGAAGGCTACTATACAAAAGTGTAACACTAAATAAAACAAATTAAAAAAAAACGCATTACGTGAAAACGCATTGCACGGAATTCAGCAGATTCCAGTTTTGGGTCTGAGTCTCTGATACACCGGGACTGTACCTGCATCTGCCCCAGAACAAAACAGGTGCTTCTCCCACTCTGTGACGTCATCGCGAATGGAGATTTGTGTAAACTCGACCTTTCCCGGATTCCAAGATGGCGTTGCAGAGAGCTGAGGTGGGTTTTGCTTGCAAAGTTTGCGCTCTATTCTAGCTGTTCTGGCCCAACAGAAATTACACCGCACGATACATTGTATCAGGAGAGCGTAGATGAAGGTTTGTGGATATTTAACTGGCAGTATCAAGCATGCACACATAGCTGTTAATTGCTAAATGCATTGAGACCGCAGATTGCAAAACGTAGTTTACGCTGAGGCGGTTGTGCACGCGCATGGAACCTCTGGGTACGCGTGTGCACGCGAGCATCAGTCTTGTCTTGCTGCAAACTTACAGAACTTACACAAGTACTATTTCTGCGTCTTTGGGGAAAAATAGCTCATTCTATTCTTTAATATAATACACTTCCCTTGTTTGTCTTAAATGGCTTAGTGTTTGTGTTTGAACTTTATGCTGTTTCAATTTTGTTTGTGTACAGCCTCTATGGTTGAAGAAAATTGGATCTACAAACATATAGTGATATAGGAATTATACTGCTTCAAGCTACACACAGTAGAACATTGACAGCTGTCAACATGGAAGAATGGACACCACTCTTGTTTACTATCCCTGCAGCCTTGTATAGTACACAAATGCTTAGTAAAGTGAAACTATTCAGTACAGAAAATGATGTGAACGACTAAACAACATTTTGGGTTTATGGTTCTAATATTGCATTTTAACATGGCATTTCCTATAACTTTTTCTTTACTATTATTTGACCAGTCTCTCTCTCTCTCATATTGTGTTTTATTTGTGTGTGCACATAATAGTACTGAAGTTTCCATCAGAACCAAATGTACATGCTTAGTATTCACATGATGCTCTTGGGCTGCAGTGATAGAAATAAGTCTCCCGTTGCATTGCGATGTGGGCCATTCCAAGTTTTATTATGAGCTTACTTGGTCTCTAAGTTGCTACCTATATACCATACATCTGTGACGCAATGAGAGTTTTATTTGATCCCTGCTCTCTCTTTGTGTGTCCATGTTCTGTGGTCCCCTGATTGATTCCTGTTGCGTCTGCGCTAGTCCTAAGATATGGGTGAGCGAAGGCCCGAAGAATTGTGTGCCCAGGCATGTGAGCATCTGTGCCGTCAGGAATACGAACGAGCCCTGCACTGCTGTGATGAGGCAGTGGCAGCGTTGCCCAACATCTCTCCATTCCCCACCTCCACCCCTTCAGATGAGGCTGTCCGGCTTCAGGCATCGCTCTACAGGATCTCCGCCCTCCTTCAGCTGGTAACTTCATCCGTAACCTGGAATACAAGATCATTAACTCTGAAGTGTATACTTGTAAACGTTTCGCTGTAGTGAAGAAAGGAATTAGCTTAAATATATGTCTGTCAACTTCTGTAGCTGGTATTTGCAATATCATTTTTTATTTTTTTTTTTAAATGCGAAGCATAGCAAAACAAAAAGGCACCTTTTGCCTCTTTAACTTTTGTAAAGAATATTATGAATTGTTCTGAACAACTTCCTGACATTTTATTAGGCTAAATATTCAGCATTGTAAGGAGGATTATTGTGATTGGCTCTTATGCATGACAAAAGTGTTACAGCTTTCTTAATGGGATATTCCTTTAGATAAACAGTAATCTCTGAAACAAAGACTTGCCAGAGGGTATTGTATACTGTTGGGACTTGAAAAGCAGCATTTATATCAAGTCTTTGCTTCATTTATTTCAGAAAAAGTATAGCGAGGCTGAAGAAGACTGTAAAAGTGGTAAGTTCTGTAATCTACAGTACGATATAAAACTGTATTGAGGGGTTTTGTGTGGAAAGTTATCTCCTGAGGGTCAGCAAAGTGACCAGAAGGCGGCAAGAATGTTTAGAAACTGAAGGTACTATACTCTCCGGCAGTTAACGTTCCTTACCTGAAGGTCATATTAATGCATAATGACTTAATGCTTAATGTTTTGATCCATTGTTAACTGTCACGCACGGAAGAATAGGTCTTGCAAAAACAACTTGTTAGAAATTCTGTATTTCTAAGATAGGACTTCACTTTATACATCCAGTCGGTGATTTTGAATGACTATTTGTAATCCAACTTTAATTCACTGAACTACGGTGTTTTCTTTTACCCTTGCTGTTTGCAGTTTTATGCATTCATGAGGTCCTTCGTGACGGTTTGCTGCGAGATGTGTTGGTGACAATGTTATTGGAAGGGAGATTGAAGGAGGTGTATCATGCACTGTACAACTGTGAAGGTGTAGACTGTGTGGTAAGTCTGCAAGGGCTCTTTCATGCATATATGGTTACAGTCGGGCCTTCCCTGGAAATATAATAAGGTGGTTATCTGCTCTTTTCTATATCCCCTTGGGCCACACACTTTTAATTACATTTATAGAGATTTTTACTCTATGGAGTTCATTAAGTTGCCGTGGCGTAACTTGGAAAGAAACATACATGCATTATAAAATAGATGCAAAGGTAGGAAACTTAACATGGTGCAATTGTGCACACAGTGACGGAAGGGGATATATTATTTATTTATTTCTTATATGATCATACTGTGCAATATACACCTGGCATATGGTTACTAACAAAGTGGTGTTTCTGTGTGGCATTGTCAACCTTTTAATGCCTTCCTCGTTCTTTTCAGAATGGAGAATCCATGCAAACCTTTAGACAGCTGCTGTTACTGCTAACAGAAACCCAGGTAAATGTCAATTAAAGCATGTTTAATAAAACGTTGGGATCTACTACAGTGATCCCATACACACCCACAAGTTGAATTGTAAATGTACATCTTCCACTGGTACTTTTAAAAACTAGAAAACTGTAGAGAGGACCCTATTTACTGTTAAAACAGGTTGTTTTCATATATTTGGTTGTGCCCTATTTACGCTACCTAAATATTAATGGTCAATTAAACCTCTGAAATCCACCCCCAGTACAAATACTGTAGTCTTTTTATCGTTTGGATTATTATTTTTTTGTTTCTTTTAAATGTATTTATTTTATTTCAGATATTTAAGGAGGAATAATGCCTGCAAGGTTTGTCCCATCCCAACCCGTGTGAAAATGATTTATTATAAAAAAAAAACTTAATTGTAGTTCCTCATACATTAAGATGTTGACAACCTGATTTGCATGATGAGATGTAAAAATCTACTGTCTTTTCCATCATGGTACAAACTGAATTTCAACAGGTAGATGCAGCAATTACTGTATTCCTTCGAATTTAAGACGCAACCCAAATTTCCCACCCTCAATTTGAGCAAAAATCAAACATCAAATAAATATGCATTTACAAAGATACAACCTCAATTACACATATGGAGGCAGTTTGCAGCTGTCTGCTATCGCACAGAGCATTACAGTTATGAGCTGCTTCTCATTTCCAGTCATGATTACTCTCACATGTTTTTCTCCCAATTTGTGAACTGTGGTATTGCTTGGCATGTTGAAAAATACGGGGGTCTGATCAGCATTTCCGATCTGTCCAAGCTGGTACTGTTTGTTGGAAACGCTGAAATTGTAAAAAACTCTATTCAAATTCCTCAGAAAGCTAATGACACTTCTGGTTTGTCTTTATGAACTCGGGTAGTCGCCTCCTTTACTGGCAATTTTTAATATACCCATCACTCTACTGTACTCGAATTTAAGACGCAGGCTATTTTTGAGAAGAAAAAAATGGTTCATAAAGTGTCTTAAATCTGAAGGAATACGGTGTCTTATTGATGAGGTTGAAAAGGTATAATGCATATTGCAGGTGTTTCAATTATTTTATCCAGTTCTTGTACAGTAGCTGCCCGGATTCTGTTCTCTAATACCCCTTTTACAATGGCACACCCGACCCGTGAGGGCCTGGGACCCTCAAGAGTCAGGTGCTTTTACACTGGCAATATACCCGAGCCGACCAGTACCGTAAAACTTAGGCCCGAATCTGGATTGGGGCCGAAGCAGGTCGTGGGCGGTGTTATTGACGTTCGTCACATCACTGGCGCATCTTGACCATTGCATCTGTAACCTTACTGTATTTTTTTTGTCAATTTCACTAAATGTGAATCTCCATACATTACCAGTTTGTAATTATTTGACGAGAGAGTAAATGTTTTGATTTAACTTGGCCCCTTCTGTTAAGTGTTAAAGAGAAATAATGAAACTCCTTTAACTTGCGTTAGATAAGACATATGGCTTTCATGTCACTTTATAAATAAGTTAACTGTAAATAAATAAAATAACACCGAAAACTAATGTATAAAGCTATAGTAATCCACAGATTCAAGCATGACTTCATGGTTATTTTGTATTATCATTATTACTAATTTTAGGCTAGAAAGTTCATACTGCATGCAAATGTTTGAATGACAAAGCATGAAGGAACATTCCCTTTTTTGCCATACGCCTCCTCTCTATTCTCTGCGACTCAGCACGTTCATTATGTGTGATGTCATTCGGTCGGCTGGCTGGGCTCAGCACCGGCTCGGCTCGGGTGTGCCAGTGTAAAAGGGGCATAGGACCCTGCAGTCTGACTGCAGTCCCAGAGTGGCAGGGGTTTTGGCTTTTGTTCCACAAACCTCTGGAAATCTCCTCTTGGACAGATGCTAGAGCACGTCACCCTCCAGCCTCCGCACTGTTTTCACTGCCTCCTCTGATCAACTTTTCATTAATACAATATCTTCCCTTGAAAAGTCTTCAAAGATAATTTAAATTCTGAGCTAAGCAATGACAAATGAAGCAGTTAAAACATCACTGATGATAATTAATGGTAGAAAGCAAATGCTGGTTGTCTCCATTGTCATGTATAGCACCTCAATTGCTTTTCCGTGGAGGCTGCTGTCTAAGTCCAGTTTGGTTTGGATTATATTTGACTTGGTGTGTGGCTTGATCTAGCTTGTTAATTATTTCTTTCTTCTCTTCAGGTTTCAAGTAATGCTGCTAGAGTTTCACCAGAACCTGTGAATCAAGGTTTGGTTCTGTTTTATTTTTTTTTGCATGTGTTAATGCTTTCTGATTTCATTTTTGTTGGGAGTTGTTGGGAAACCTCATATTTGTTTTTACTTTTCAGCATGTGAATCTTGTATTGTTTGAAAACAAGTTGTGCTATTGTAGGGAACGCTTTCCAGTTAGTGTCGGATCGTATCAATATGTGTTGAATGTAATAAATGATCACAGATTTTATTAGCAAATCCCATTTTACATGCTGTAATAACAATTGCCACATTTAGGAGAGAGTCCCCTAAAATCTATTAAGTTTCATTCCCCTTTTTCTTTGCAATAAAGGTATTCATATTGATCATCGGTGGAAGTACAGACCCCCACCTCGAGGAGTTTTAGGGTTAGATGAATATACAATATGCTGCAGGTAGGCACGACGACCTTTTACATTGGTTCAGAATCTTGGAATGTGTCAAAATGATCAGGGCTTATCATGCACCCCAACATTACAGTTTTCTAGCTGCATTGTTTTCACTGAACCCTTGCAAGTGTACGCTACAAGGCTGAGTTTTAAAACATGCAAAAACAATCCCTGTACGCCATCCGATTTGTCATACATTTCGTACGAAAATCACACTGGTGTTCCTACCTATTGCCAAATATTTGTTCTGTGTTATTCAGTTCAGTGTGGTCACTTGACCCTGCCCTTCTCTGTTGGTCAGGTTTCTGCAGTATGGATCTTGCCACTATGGTGTCCTGTGTCTCTTTGCACACTCTCACGGTGAGCTGGTGGAGTGGCGGGAGCGTCATGTTTACCGCAGGCTGCAGGACCAGCAGACCAGGGAGGAGCTGCAGCACTGTGGGAGCTACGGGGAAAACCTAATTGAGAAGTGGATCAGCAACCCCAGCCCTGACAAAGTGGTGAGTCACAAAGACACACCTTTTGAAGGGACGGCAGGTGTACTGTGTGTTCAACTGTTGGTCATCTTTCTAGCAAGGAACCCCCATTTCCTGTATTGTCATCATTTGTAATAAGAATGCATTTTTTTGTTGTTGTTGTTTATAAACTTAGGATCATTTTGGAGTCAGACTGTCTGCAGAGATTTAAAGCAGGACTTGAAATGTTTTCCCCAGGGCAACTCATGACTGCACATGGGAGATGCTCCATATTATATTGTATCAGTAATTCTGGATTGTGTCTCTTTACCAGGTCAGTGGAAATGTGGACGGTGTGACAGTGGATTGTGTCCCTGAGCTCAATCAGGTTGCAAAGGAGAAAAAGTGCACCCTTAGCTGGATGCTGCTATTAAACTGTACCGTAAGTTCATCTAAGATTACTCAGTTGTAATTACAGTGGAGAGTTTTTTTTTTTTTTACCAATTTGATTAATATGCCACCTGTTGATTGCAAATTGTACTGATTTTTTTTTTTTTTAAAAAAAGCAAATTGCATTACTGACAAAAATGTATTTTGAAAAGGAGTGAAAGCAGCTTTTGGTTGAATATCCCTCTTGACTGTTGTGCAGCCTCCCCGTTTGCTGCACCGCGTGGCCCTGCTCAGCGACCTGCACCGCTCTCACTTCAGCATCTCGTCGGTGGCAGCGGGCTGCTCTGACAGCCTGCACCCCTACTCCATCTCGGAGCAGTGCCAGGAGTGGAGCCGGGACTTGAGCGGCCAGAACCGCATTAAAGAGCACGTCTACCAGGTCACTGTGCGCTTCTGCACGGAGATCTTCGGGAACTTCCAGCAAACTGTGGTGTTTGACTTCGGGACTGAGCCGGTGTTGATGCAGACCGTTTCTGCTGCTGTGTCCTCTGATGAAGGTGAGGTCTGTTTCTACTCCCTAAGTAGTTTTGTAGGTGGAAAAAACAGTCTTGCTGTGGTGAAGAAATTGACTGGGTAATGTTATTTTACGGGAGTGCCCGTAAAAGGTTCTGCTTGCGTATGCATTTGGATAACCATAAATGCCCATTCCTTGTAGACGTAGAAGCGATATTTCACCAGCAGCAGCAGTCTCTCCTGCTGTCCCAGCGATGGGACCCAACCTGCAAGCACATCGCTGTGGTGGAATTCCAGCCTCGGGAGCTCTCGGACCTTGACCAGTCCCTGCTGCTGAACTACGAGATTCCAGCCGCTGCAGACCAGCTGTTCACACGCTCCGTGCTTGACAAATCCCTCAACGTGCACAATTACTACTCCCGCTTCCACGACCTGCTGTACATAGAGGAGAACGCACAGAGCAAGGAAGTCAGCAAGTGTGTACTCTTCTGTGTCACGTCTGAACCCTTTCGGTAGACAGAGACTATGTGCTGTACTAAACACCATGTAGACATAATTTAATATAGATAGATAGATAGATAGATAGATAGATAGATATTATTATTATTTGTTTATTTAGCAGACGCCTTTATCCAAGGCGACTTACAGAGACTAGGGTGTGTGAACTATGCATCAGCTGCAGAGTCACTTACAATTACGTCTCACCCGAAAGACGAAGCACAAGGAGGTTAAGTGACTTGCTCAGGGTCACACAATGAGTCAGTGGCTGAGGTGGGATTTGAACCGGGGACCTCCTGGTTACAAGCCCTTTTCTTTAACCACTGGACCACACAGCCTCCTATGTACCCGGCAAGCCCTGATTCAATATAAGATAGATAGATAGACAGATAGATAGATAGATTTTGTTGCTATGCATAGGTAACCTAGCATCGTAATGACTCAAATCACATCGCACACAATTTGAATATAGATAGATAGATAAATAAAAATATTAAAGATTACCATAGCTGTATTTTTATTTTATTTTTTTATTCTTTCATTTTGAGCAAATCCATGCAGTAATTCCAATCCAAGGCCCATTCGTTTTTTTTCCTTCTGCAGGTTTAATATCCAAGCCAGTTTGCACATTGTGACCGGCTCCTCTGTGCCGGGTCACCCTGGCAGTGCCAGGCAGCTCCTGAACGGGCAGCTGTTTGCCATCTTGAATCTGAGTGGCACTGTGATCACCAGGGACACGGCAGCGGGCAGGCTGGTGACAGACACGGTGACCAGCGTGCTGCTGATGCCCGTGGGCCGAAGGAAGGGGCCTTGTCCTGCCCCAGGCAGCAAGGAGAAGGTGTACGAAGCCTTGCTGGAGGACCGCAGCCGAGAATACCTGCTGCTGCGACTTGCAAAGGAGTGCTGCGAGGACCTGAAACTGCAACCAGACAAGGACCTGCTGGTTAGTAACATGGGAGGGGAGGAATCCTAGATCTGTGCCTTCAATATACTGTTTAGTTCATCAGGCGCTAGGAGTTCCATGATAGTGTTTCTGCCCTATAATGCATGAGCAGCTCATATCAGTGAGGACACAGGTGTGATTTTGTTCGTGGTAAGTGCAATCTCTTCACAGCAGGTTATCAGGGACCTGATTTGTTCAAACTCCTTGCATTTGGTCATTGCAGTTATATTCCAAAGGGAAGTTCTGAAACCCAGAACTGGGTGTAGGTCTAGTGTAAGTATTGAGCCCTGCAAAACCCGGCAAGCCCTGATTCAATATAAGAACATAAGAAATTCTAGAATGAGAAAAGGCCATTCGGCCCACCTGTGCTCGCTCGCTTTGATGCAAGCGTGGTCCGTTAACACTCGAGAGGAAAAACAAAAAAACATGGGTATGTATTCTTACCATTGGTTAGCAATTACTTTCTGAACCTTTTTTCAGATCCTACTGTAAGTTTTGCAAGCTGCTGATATCTGTGGGACATGTTATCAGATGTGTGTCTCAAGAGTAGATATCATTAGTGCGTGGCAGTGCGTTGTCTGAAAGCCCCATACTGAAAAGTGTCAGCATATTCAAACTCTTTTGCAACTCCCAGCATCCATCAACAAGTCAATTGAGTTACATCATGAAGCACTGCATCAATTCAGATTTGGTGTCTAACTAGAAAGATAATCATTTGAGGCAGATCTCTTTAACAAGGGTATCATTTGGGAAAAGGATAAATAAGTTACTTTAATGGGACCACTCCATTCCATTGCCTTCTTGCTTTATTTGCTGGTGGGGTTTAACAGTTCAGTAGATGCTGTAGTGATGCCCACTGTTGCACAGGTGGACATTTATGTCTTTGACATGGAAATATTAAATGCTGTGTTGGTCTGTTTTTTGCCCCACCCGACAGGTAGAGCTGCAGTTTCAGCTGAACCGTTTGCCACTCTGTGAGATGCACTATGCGTTAGATACTTTCCAGGACTGCAGCCTGCTTTTTCCAGATCTATCCACTGTCGTTTTACCACCTCCTTTAAACAGGTACAGCCTTTGATTTGATCCTTTTGGAAGTATGGAAAGAAAAAAGTTCTTGCCACTGTTTCATAGTCTATTTCTTATCAGTGCATTCAGCTGTTTTGATGCATAAAGCATTTTCTTTTGCAGTGATGACGGTTTAGAAATGAGACTCAACCCACGACAGAGAGAAGCTATCCAGGCCATCGCCGCTCCACTGTCCCTGAGACTGCCCCCTTTAATAATCACAGGACCATCAGGCACTGGGAAGACCTTCACACTGATTCAGGCTGTCAAGTTACTGCTGAGGGACACTAAATACAGGTACTGTGTGTCTTAACCTTCGTACTCCAGTGTGGACTGAGGTGGGGCCGCTACACAACTGTACCACACCCAGATTACTGAAGCAGCTACGAAAGGTCTTTGTACGGAGTCCCGCACTACCACATTTATATTGTACATTGAAGGAGGTGCTTTGGGGTGCAGTGAAAGAAAGAAAGCAAGTGAAACAAATAAAGTACAATTAAGTGTACATTCATTAGGAATCCGTTTTTCACTGCGTTTTTTTTCTGCAGGGTAGTATTACTTTTTAACTGTTCGTTCTTTTCCTAGGATTCTCCTGTGTACGCACTCAGAACCCGCTGCTGACGTCTTTGTAAAAGATCATCTAAACTTTCATGATGGTTCTGGGCTCCCAGAAGGCTGGCTCTTGAGGTAAAAACAAAACTATTCTGTCCAGTTTTGTTTTTGTTCACTGTTAGTTTGTCAGTGTACTTCACAATGAATGTTGCTCTCCTTGGTCACCTTGGCACCCATAAGCCAGGGGGTGGTTGCATTTCAACCCCCATATAGTTTTTAACTCTGGCTGGCAATGTAGATCACATGCCAAAAAAACATCAATTTATTTTATCAGACGCTGTTTCTTCTATTACATTATTCCATGTTTTTACCCCTGTTGTTTGGCCGTAGTTAATATAATTATGCAACGTCAACTACAAATAAAATATTTAATTTAATTATTTACTTTTGAAATGATTATCCCGCCTGTGCGTCCAAGTTTTCCTGGTAAATGCGGTGAATTAGATTTTTAAATCTCTTCCAGAATCCACAACAAGAACAAGCCGGTGAAATCTGTACTTCCCGCAGTGCAGCGATTCAGTCTGATCACTCGCAATCGTACGTCCTTCCTACTGCCGACCAAGGAGGACATTGTAAAGAGCCGTGTGGTGGTGACGACAGTCAGCCTGTCCAAACACCTCACCCAGCTTGGCCTCGGCATTGGTAGGTTAAAGACCATGGGTGTGTTTCATGAGTGGGGGTGTGTTTCAAGCCTACAGTGGTTTGTGATTTTTTTTCAGCATTGATGCTTGTGTTATATATAAAGTGACCAGACATCATTCCGTTTTGGATGGGACAGTCCCACTTTTGGAACACTGGTCCCAGTGTCCCCAGAACTTTTCCTGGGAGGCTAATTTCGCCGCACCGGTAACACAATATTGTATTTTATTGTATTTTCATGCAGGCTGCAGTGTTAGTACAGTATATAACTTTTTACAGTACAAGGACACTTGATGTGACAAAAGGGAAGGTTGAACGATCAGTAGCATTGAAACGCGGCTGTACAGCCCTGTGCAAATCTGGAGCATTACTAAAGAGTCAACGTTCATATTTGCAACCAATCACAGAGAATTGCGGGTGGGTTTATCCACTGACTGTTGCTAAAATGAAGTGGCGGCAATCCTCATCTGAATCGGCACTCTCGCCACCTGAAGAGGTTAGACTAGGGTAGTCTAACATGAACAGCTCATACTGGTACCACTGTATTGTGTTGGAATTATTCTCTTCATCCATGCTATATCTGCATGCAAGCAACTTCGTGTGTAGCTATGGGCGACAATTGCAGAAATCAATGCTGTCATGTCACTTCACCTTGCCATGTTTGCATACAAGGCAGTGCACTGAAGCTTGTCCTGGTTTGAACACTTTTTATCAAAATAGCCCATCACAACAATAGGAAGTGCTGTAAAATGTGACAAAAGCAATTGGAAACATATTTACATGTTTTTATTTCAGTGTTACATTTATTATAGAAGTAGTATATTTTATCCTGCTAAGTTTAAGAAAAAAAAGTGACAATGGAGTATTTATATTTCAGATTAATGCTATCTGTTGCATAAGTGTGATAGCTATACTGTATAAAGTATTTTATAAATATGTAAGTAATTAACATTTCATTTGATCAGAAAAGGAATATGATTTAAATCTTATTGCAGCTTGAACCTATACTGTTGACTCAAACAAATAAACTCCAGCGAAGATCCACAAAGAAATTAGCCTTTGTAAAATGCAGTTATCTAATTCAGATTGTCAGAAGATGCTTTCTCATGAACATTGATTGTACTGAAAAACTGGAATAGGCAGGAAATTTCATCATGAAATGTACACACTTTAAGGTTCCTTTCCGTTTTTAAATGATATCGCTCCGCTTACAACATGTTAAAGAGGGATTTGGAAATACAGCTATTTGGGAAAAACTTAAAAGGTTTGTCTACCTGGATTATTATTTATCATACTTTTAATAACTACTTCAGAAGGAAATTCCTGTTTTTGTATTCAGGGCAGCTTCTAAACAAAACTCAGAAAAGCTGATTATCTGTGAAAAGGTGGGGAAGCTTATGGGTAGGCTTTCAACCTCATAATCTCAAATGTATGAGTCTTGTTTAATAGTAGAAAGTTGCTGAAAAAATAATTTCCTAGGATCTATTAATCGAAGCAGAAACTACAGCAGGAAAAATATATACAGAACAAATACCATGGCATATTAAATGGTAATAAATTCAATATTTTGAAAAAAAAAAGATTTTGTGAAGTAACCATGTAATAAATAGAAATATTGAGATATGTAATGTTTTCATACAGCAAGGGCCTTGTTTGCAGATTGGACAGTGAGGATAGCATAGACACTCATTGAGTGAGAAGATGCAGTTTCTTAGGCAGAAAAGGGACTGGATTTGCAGCAGTAATCTGCAGTAAAATAGATTTATTTTGTGAATCTGATATTAAATCAAACACTGCCAAAGTGAAAATAAAAGCAAACCAAATTGATTTTTGTGTTTGAGTATTGGTCTCATTTATTTCAGAAGGCCTTTTTTTCTCACACACTTCCTGTTTCAGCCACCAGAGGCCACACAAACACTAAGAGAAAACAAACAATTACTGTTCTGTGTAAGCAAAGCTTGGCTGTGTTTGCGTGTTATGGAAATTCAGATTATTATTATTATTATTATTATTATTATTATTATTATTATTATTATTATTATTATTATTATTATTATTTAATTTATGGCAGAACTATAAATCCTGGAGCATTTCAACACCTTATTCTCAATATGACTTTCAGGGGGCCATGTAGTTTTTAGTAAGAACACTAGGTGGCAGTGCAGATTACATGCCAATACCAGTTGTTGGTTGTCTGTACCTCTTCACTTCCTGGCACCAGACTCAAGCCTCCTGCAATCAAGTCAAGTTTACAGTGTCATTAATCAGTGTGATTGGGGGCGACGGACCTCGTCGCATTAAAATTCAAACTGTTTCATTGATAAAAGCTGAACCAATTAAACTAGTGGAGAGGAATTGAGTTGATGTTGAGATGTCCTTTTGTATTGCCAAACAAAAATAAACTTGGTTCCATTTTGAGATTTACATCCTTATGTTTTAAAGCAAGTAGTAAAATACCAGGGATGGAAATAATTGCATTGCAGTTTCACCCATTCTAGGTTTAACTATGAGCTTCATTAGCCACAGCATATGGGTAACAAGCTCAGGTGTGTCTTATTAAACTCCTAGTAAAACCAGGAATGGATCAAACTGCTGTGCAATGGGAGTCTTTATTTCCATTGCTGAATATCACTTTTATTTTGAAATGTCCAAGAGCAAACAGAACTACAGCATTATATTATAATCCAGAGTCTAAGTGGGTCATGGCGTCATTGAAACATCAATCTTGACACATGCAGTGACATTCAAGATTGTAAATTCCTGTTGGCTCAAAACGTCCTGATCAATTTACCATAAAAATGTTTGGCACACTTTTCTGCATTCTGTATTCCTTGTGTAGCCAATAGCATGCAGTAGCATGCCCTTCAATCTTGCCATTTTGTGTACTGTACTTTGCTGTCTTGATGTTGGGTTGGTAACCTGGCAGTGAATCTGGGAGCTGCAGCAACACTTTCCCCAGGTTGTTTAAAAGCAACAAAACAACCCAACGACGCGCCAATCAAAGTACAACATGTTGTTGCTAATATGAATTCAGCGTTGAGGTAGTGATTTGTAAAATTAAAGATTTTATGCATTTACTCCTAGTTGGCTGGTGATGGTTGGATTTGAAACCGTAACTGCGGTTGTGATATGTGTGTGTACTGTATGCAAATAGTCAGTGTGCGTATGAACGTGTTCAATTGCACATCTCTGCTAGTTATTACGAAGCATGATAGTTCTGTTAATGCAAACTGTTCTGTAAAGGCATACACAACACATGTGCTGGTGATATGCCTTATGAAACGTGCAAGTGGTTAAAACGCTTTGTGGTTTGCTTGTAATTCTGCTATCGCTTTGCAGGTTATTTCACACACATCTTGCTGGATGAAGCTTCTTACGCTACTGAGTGCGAGTCACTTCTGGCTTTAGCGCTGGCTGATGAATCGACCCGGGTTGTGCTGGCTGGAGACCCTGCTCAGGTAAGGGCTCAGCGTGAGGCGGCTGAGGTTGAATTAGAACTGCAGAGTTTGTCATAGACTCGGGGTGGTTAGCTGCTGCTGGACCTGGTCCTGGTCTCGGAAAAGAGAGATTAACAGCACCGGCTGGCCTCGACTCCCACCCTGCCCAAGAAGGTAAGGCTTCTAAAGGTTAATGGGTCATTCCGCAGAATGCTGTGTCCTCTGCTCACTCTGAACACACTGCAGAACTGCATGTCCCTCCCCCGTGTAAGAGCTAGTAGATCAATTCCAATTCATGTAATGACCGTCCGTCCCTCCCTGTGGATTTAATGTTCTGAATCAACCCCCTTCCTTCCCTCCAAATGTTAAGCTTGTAGTGTTTCTGTCTAATAGTTTGCTTTGTAGATAATGTTTTCAGTTAGAAGAAAATGTCAATGTATACCATTTTAGCATTTATAAATCTTCTTTGATGCTTAAACATTAACACCAAATGTCCTAGCTTTTTGTTTTTTGGTTTTTCCTCCCCCAGGCCTTTTTCAAAATCTTGGCTTAAACAAATTACCAGATTCTTTTTTTTTAAATGAATTTGAGTTAATAATAGCATGGAAGGTTTTTTCCCCTGTATACCATAGCCGTTTCTGACAAACCTGTATACCACAGCCATTTCTGATTCCATTAGATAAGCAACATTATGTTTAAACCAGCGGGCTTATCCCTTCTCTCCCCAGAATTTATAAACCTCAGTGTCGCAGTGACTACTCTTTGTGAAAGTAAAAGCCATTCTGAGGAACAGATGCCGAATAGCATTACGATTTTGCATTTCAATAGCGATTATTTCCTTATTGCTTTAGATTAGGGATGGGTCTGCACCTGCCCACGTAATAGATACCACATAAGAGATACCAGGCTATCAGAAAGACATGGATGTGTGACTTTACATTTTTTAGCAAACAAACTTTTACAGTTTTATGGTTCATTGATCGTTCATAATTTTATTCAGGAATTGTTTTTGTGAGTCAATAGCTTTTATCAAACATAGCCCCTCCTGCTGTAAAACCTTATTGCATAGAAAACCTATTCTTATCTGTCTTTCCAGCTAGCCCCGGTTGTGTACAGCGAGTTTGCCCGGGAACGAAGCCTCCATGTCTCCTTGATAGAGCGGCTGTCTCAATTCTACCCACCTGACAGCTGCTGCAGGATAGAATTATCTGCACACTACCGATCACAGGAGACGATTATAAAGTAAGCCAGGCTTTAGCTTTACACAGATGTTTTGCTTTTGTATGTTGAAGTACAGCTATGCCATCGTTTATCAGGAATCAACAACATTTTGACCTATCTTCCCTTTATCTTGGTGACACACTGGTTAAGAAACAGCCCTTTGGGATTTATATTAATGTGCTTTGACCCAGCAGAATGTAACTGTGTTATTTAGCCTATAACAATCGATAGCAACTAGCTGTTTTTTTTTTTTTTTTTTTAGCAGTTTTTTAGACAGGTGGTATACAAAGTGTTATGTACTGAAATGGATGGCGAGGCATCAGTCCCTGAAAAATTGCCTGACGTATATGTTTTGTCTCGATTCTTTTCCAAAGAAGAGTTCTGTCTCAACTGCAAACCACACAAGTCCAGCTAAGCTTTTTGCTCCAAGTTTACTCTTGCCAAAAACAAAACAAAAAAATAGCAGGCTAGATCCCATCCACATCAATGATATTCTGTCATAAAAATCTGCAGCATTTAACTCCAAGTATGGTAATTGTTTCATCATCGCTCGATAAAGTTCATTTCAGTATATTACTTCCCACATGTGGAGCACTGCTTTGACAGATGTGTATACAGGGATGGAAATGTGACTCCCATTGCATCGCAGTTGGATCCATTCCTGGTTTTACTATGAGACGCACCTTATGAGAGTTTGTTACCTATAAACTGTGGCGAATAAATCTCATAGTAAAACCTGCAATGGGTGAAACTGCTATGCAATAAGAGTCTTATTTCCATGGTGTATGTGGTGGAATACCTTTTTTTTTTTTTTAAATCTCTGAATATATTTTCTTTCTGATTTACCAGTCTTGCCTCTGAGCTGTTCTATGGCGGAGATCTGAGAGCAGCTAGTAAACAGCCGGCCCACAAAGACTTCTTTCCACTCTCTTTCTTTGCTGCTTGGGGAATGGACAAGAACTGCTACAGCTACTACAACTTCGCAGAGGTGAGAATGGCTCTCTTCCACCTGTACCTCCTATCATGATTAAGCACCTGTCATCACAGGGACTAGGGTCCAGTAACAAACCAGTACTCGCGCTGACTCACGTTCTGTACCCTGGAGACCCGACAAAGGAATGGATTTATTGCTTTCTGTGATTTGTAGCACACAGGCTTATGAAATACTTTGGAAATTGGATTTGTAAATTTGAGATCCAGCATGACATTTACTGCTCTGTGATCTAAGTTAATAGAGTTCCGATGCCGGCTAGCATGTTGTTGTTTTTTTTGTCATGGTAAACACAGTGAGGGTTTTTAAATTTAAAGTTTCATCTGCTGGACGGTGTCCTCAGCTTGGATGTTCCCATAGAACAGCTGAGGCAGTCGATCATGCATTTCGAAAGCTGGTACCATTCTTGCACACTGATATATATATATATATATATATATATATATATATATATATATATATATATATATATATATATATATATATACGATGACATTGTTTTATTTTTGGTATATTTTTCTCTGCTAAGCTTTAAAGTTAGAGCTTAAATTGTGGTCACTTTGTAGTTGCTTTACAGTTCGGCTGCAGATCGATTCATGGTTACCATACAAAAGTATATGGGTGTTGCTTTGTTTCAGGTGTTGGAAATAGCTGAGCAGGTAGAAGAGCTCCAGAAGAAGTGGCCGGTAGCCTGGGGCAAGCTGGATGAGAACAGCATCGGAGTGGTGACTCCGTACGCCAGCCAGGCCGTCTGTATCCGAGCCGAGCTGCACAAACGCAAGCTGCAGGACGTAACCGTGGAGCAAATACTCAACGTCCAAGGTCAGCATCGGGAATTGTGCATAAAATTCAGATCCCTGTAGGAAATCGCTATTAACAATTATAGAATATGGGGGCTCCCGAGTGGCGCATCCGGTAAAGGCACTCCACCCGGAGTGCGGCATGCGCCCTATAGTTTGGAGATAAAGCAGTTCGAATCCAAGCTGTGCCACTGCCGACCGTGGACGGGAGTTCCCATGGGGCGGCGCACTATTGGTCAAGCAGGGATAGGGGTTAGGTCTACTGGGGAGTCCTTGGCTCACCGCACCCCAGCGACCCCTGTGGTCGGTCAGGACATGGCAAATCACTAGGTTGGTTCATGTTGAGGTAGGAAGGAGTTAAAACTTTTTTTTTTTCTTTGAGGGAGAGATCTATATTTTCATCCTCCTGTTGGTATGGTTCTATACAAGGATTAAAAAGCCCTTAAACATAGTCATTATATATACAGTATATAATTTGTTTTGTATTGTATATAAAAAAAGAAAGGAAACTGTTACAACCCCCCCCCCCCCCAGTATTTTTTTTTACTTTATGAAACAGGTTGAGTGTAACACAGACCCTTGACATTTCAAGCCTTCTCATGAGAAGCGACTCTGGCAGACTGTTTCTGCAGATATGACAGTTCAGCCTTTCAAGTGACAAGATGGAATGGCAGAAGAGATTTGAGTGCAGGCTGAAATATACAGGGAAATGTGAGCTTGGGTTGCATGTGTAAATTGGATTACAGTTCTTGATACCGGGTAGCAGATTTCAAAGCCGGTCATATACTGTATGCGCATTTGATTACCCGTTCTGCTGTAAAAAGGGGGTTTCAGGAGAAGGAGAAATCAGGTTCTTCTACACTGTCTACTACAGGGGTTGAAAAGTGTTTTTTCTATCGTATCAGCTAGTGAAGACGGCTGGTTTAATGATGGAGCTTCTCTCTTTAGCGTCTGAATCCACAGTGCACTTGTGCTGCAACACTGGTGTCAGTAATGGGATAAACGTGACCTGTAATATTTGCCCATGTCGTAGAAGTCTTTTGCCATGTCACTAGACATTTGGATCTACAGTACCATACCTTCCAGAGTATATTCCACACTACAATGTAAATAACATCATCTATCTGTGCCATGTTTACTGTTCTCTGTTATTAGCAGATGCTCTTATCCAGGGCGACTTACAGTTGTTACAAAATATCACAGTACAAAGTATCACATTTAAGAATATCACATTGCAGAATGTAACATTACAGAGTGTCATATTACATATAAGAACAGTTATAAAGTACAATAAAATCAGTAGCCAATAAGATCGAATTCAAGTAAGAGCAAAACTAATACAGTAAATAATTACATTTAAGAGCAAGTAGTGAGTATAATAAATGGATGACAATAATTTCATATAAGAACCAATTACAAAAAATATATATATATAATACTTGGTGTGTTGCTGGACCCTGGACGGGAAACTGGCTTAAGGGTTAAAGGTTTCTTTTTTCTGCTTCATTATTTGATCAGATGTAAAATGATGTCCTGTTAATCTGGTAATTTGTCATAAGTGATTTCTTTTTGTCTGATAGTGTTGCAGTATTAATGAGCTTTTCAATGTGTGTGTTTTTCAAGGTTACCGATGCATACCTGATCTTTAGTGTTTCCAGATTAAGCTGTCACTTGCTAAGCAATAGGACTGAACAAATTAATGAAACAGTTTTTGTCTGAGTTTGAGAGGATGGTAATTGTTTGGACGGTTCGTTGTTTCTTTAACCATTTATAAGTTATTGATGTCGGTTGGTTAATGCTGTCAAATTTGTGACCAGAATTTAATTAATTTTATTTTTTTTTAAATTTAGTCGTTGCCAATTAGTTTTTATTATTTTCTCCCCAATTTGAAATGCCCAATTATTTTTAGGCTCAGCTCACCGCTACCACCCCCGCGCTGACTCGGGAGGGGCGAAGATGAACACACGCTGTCCTCCTGCTGCTGCCGTCAGCTGCCCGCTTTACACTCCTGCAGCCGCTCAGGGCTACAGCCGGAGGACAACGCAGCTTTGGGCAGCTTGCAGGCAGGCCGCAGGCGCCCGGCCAGACCACAGGGGTCGCTGGTGCGCGGTGAGCCGAGGACACCCTGGCCGACCTAAACCCGTCACTCGGGAGCCCAGAATTTAATTTTTCACCTGAGATGGGATTGAATCTGTTAGATTTGTTAGAAGTCTTGAATACTAAATGTGGGTCCTTATCACATGCCTGTCCAAATGCCACCGCTGAACTTTGGTTAGTAATCCTGTCTTTGAAATAAGCTTATTATTTTTTAAGGTGAGCACAGAAAACGTAAACATGTCACCTATGAGATAATGATATGTTTTATAAATTCAAATTCTGCTTGAATTTCTTTACATTACATGGGGTTCAATTGCTGGTCTAGTTCAATACAATTGCTTGTGTATCTCCGGCTTAAACATAGCAAGTGTGATGACAAGAAATAAAACTGCGTCGATCTCAACAAGTTCCAGCTTACTAGACTACAGAAACTGAGGGTCAATTAAACAAAGGCTTTCTAATACTTGAGTAGTGCTGCAGATTGAATTCCTTTCTTCTGATGATTGTCTTGGTCTGCTGTGAAAGACTTGCCCTTATTTTACAACTCTAGGATTTTGCCGAAGACAAAAACAAAATCAATATCGGGGACTAAAGTGTATATAATGAGCACAATCCTACTCCGAAAAACCTTAACAATTCAATAATGCTCAGTTGCCATTTAAACTCTGGTCATAATATAAGGAGAGCCAAGTGTTTTGACTTCTTTTGGTGATTTCTTTGAGGGGGGTGGGGTAAGGTGTAAATATTTTCAAATGCTACAACTTACTGCAACTTCAAATTCTCACTAATGTATTTTGAGATAAAATCATGTCCACTGAGTCATAGCTGGATATCAGTTTCCTGGCTGCACTACATTGTTGCTTTTTGCACTGATGCCATAAAATAGGGGTGGACTGATTTTACTGGGCATCAATATATTGTGATCTGTCATTACACAGTATGTATTGGGATGTAACCTTCAGCTACTTGGTTCTTGAATAAGGAGACATGCAATTTGATTTGGTGGCGAATGTTCCATCATATCTCATTTACAATTAGTCTGTTCACACAGGAATCATGCAATCCTCATTTTATCTGCACATTGTATCATAAAATGCATCTGCACATTGTGAAATGTTTTTACCGGTTGTATTGTGAAATTGTATCTTTGCACTTCCTAATCTGCTGTGTGTGCATCATATATTACAGTAGAGTGATAAACTGATCTACAATGTATGCCTACCCCTCACCCTCCTTCCACTTGCATGCATTAACTGTGCATTTTCCCACTTCTTAATACACATTTAATCGCTAAAGGGCTACTTGAGGTAAGGCAAAATTGTTTTTTTCAGGCATTTCAGATGCAGTCAAGTGGTCAGCAATGTGATCAGCTGCTGCTGGCTCCTTGTCAAGGAGGGCTTCATGTATTTTGCTGTGTTCCTCTGGCAGGGCGTCACTTCAGGGTGCTGTTTCTGAGCACAGTGCGGACGAGGCACACCTACAAGGAGCCCTCGGCGGTGGTGAAGCGGAAGGACCAGCAGCAGGAGGAGACGGCCGAGGACCTGGAGTACGGCTTTCTGTCCAGCTCCAGGATGCTGAGTACAGTGCTGCCTCGTGCCCAGTCCCTGCTGGCCGTGGTGGGAGACCCCGTAGCACTCTGCACCATTGGGAAATGCCGGTGTGTACCTTTTAAAGGAGTTATGGGACGGCTTCACAAGATGCTTAATGCAAGGGGGTGGCCCTGAACCAAATATAAGTCAGTATGGGTTCACCTGAGTGATCCCAGTTAGGAGGGTGCTTATTCACTTGATGATCCACCAGTAGCACTGCCACCTTTTTTTAGTTGAATTATAAAATGTAGATTAAGTAATGGCAAATAGCATGTGCAAAAAAGGTGCTTTGTTTCCCAGTTTAGCTGGCCATCAAGTCCAAGTGAAACTACTCTTTGACACCTCCCCTGCAGGAAGATCTGGGAGCGGATTATCTTGCTGTGCCACGAACGTGGCAGCCTCCACGGAGTGGCGCTGCATGAGATCCACACCCAGCTAGATAACCTGGAGCTGAGCAGGAGCTGTGTGCTGAACCCCCTCGCACCCGAGTTCATCCCCCGGACTCTGCTGCACCCAGCCTTCTCCCGCAGACTGCAGGCATCCTTTCCACGGCTCAGTGTACGTACCAGGACCTTATTAGACCTTCTCCCTACAGCAGTTTAAAAATTAATAAAAACAAAAAAGAATACAGCTCTTGCATAAAGTACAAAGGTTACAAAAATGTAACAATAGGCCATGGGAAACGCAGTGGATTGGTTTACTCTGAGTTAACGATGCTAAATAAGCTCTCAAATGCTTTATAGTTGCTCATAGCTAACCAAGTGGCATGCACTTATGAGCTTAAACAGTGCCCTCTATGGGCATCATGTTTATTCCTTCATTGTGTTCTCCTTGCCTTGTTCTGTGCCATCCAGCACTATACTTTAGCTAGAGAAGCTGTACTCCAAACGATTGTAACAATACATGCTTTCCTTTCCTAGGCATCCCAGTTCACATTGCAGATGGTAGAGATCTACAAGCACTTTGCTTCCCGTAACACAGATTTATAGGTCACTTAGCAGTTGAATGACACACTAACCAAGGTGAAGTTCCCATGTGTTCCAAGCAGATGAAATCAATAGCCTGTAAAATGAGACACGAGGGGTGACCTGCAAACACCATGCAACGGAGTGCTGTCATCCCATTATATTTTGCTGCAGTAAATATTAAAATGCTAAATAGCAAGAAGGTAGGAATGCCATGAAGTTAATCATCTTTGATTTAACCACGTCACCTTGCAAACCAGATTACATCTCCAATAAGGCTGCAAAAGTCGAAAGTAGTGTCAGTATTTTGGATTAAGGCTTTTCTTCACTAAAGGTTTGTTTGTTCAAATATGTGTTGCCATTATTAGTTAGTTAATTAAGTATTCCATTAGGGGGTTACAGAACCTCCTGTGGTGTTTACAAAATTGCATTACTTGCTATCAAAACAAACAAATTCAGGACCCTTCATTTCTGAGCAAGTAAGGTTCACCAATATAACTTGAGATAAGAGAAGCAACATCTTTTTTCTTGAGGATTTACAATGGCTTTCAGGCTTCGGAATATATTGTGTGTTAAACGCGAGTACAGGGTGGAAGAGAATAAACTTAGTGGTTTACTCATTCTGATTTGTATCTCTTTCTGTTAGTATGACTGACTCGTATTGGTTTTATCCACCTGCTGTTTTGTTTCAATCCTTTTACAATGGGTTGATTGGTGGAAGTGACATGCTGCTCTGCACCGTGCTAATTTGGAGGGTTGTTCTTTACATAATGTTTGGTAATCATACACAGTGGACTGTAGGGTTTGGATTATAATTTTTCAAACAGCCTTTCTAACGTGGATGATTCAATGGTAATGAGTCGCTTAAATAAATTTCACTGCAGGGGCGGACAAAAGGCCATCTCTGGCTTGTTACACTTTTTAGTGTTTAAAAAAACCAAAAAAACATAAAAGCTTTCCACTGGTATTGAACATTTTCAGGTAATGTATGTGAAATGCAAGCATTCTGCTGTGAAGATTGTTATTTAGTATCCCTAAAAATGCAATGCTGGCCCTTTAAAAGGTTAAACCCCGCTGCTGCTTTAACAACTTGTTATATTGACAAAGCACCATATTTAATGACCTTTCTCCTGAAACTGACAAAGCTAAATGGTTGTTGTCAACAACATTTAAGTCTTAATAGGAAGTGATCCAGTGTTCCTAACAGAGATGGGATGTCCACAGGGGAGAGGTTTGTTTGTGCTCTGTTTGTTCAGTTCAACAGAATGAAACCATATTTTCTATTCTCTTCGTGGCTTGAGAGGAGCGTCACAGCTCTGCGACGCTGCTTATTTTACTGCAGATCATCTTCTCTCTGCTCTCTGTAGAGAGAGGACTGCAGATTGGGTTTCAGGAATGACCTTGAGCCAAAGATGTGAGCTATGATCTGTATGAGCAAACAAGTTAATTTAAAAAAATTTAAAACAAAAAATGTAAATGCATTTTTTACTTTTACTGTCCTAGACTACTACTGCTATTTCTTCTTCATTTGAATGAAGTGATAATTAATGGCAGCTCATTAAGCCCTTCAGTGTTAAAAAATGCAAATTGTGTAGACTCCTAACTCTGAGCTGCTGGTAATTCTAATTAGGTCTGTTCCTTGTCTGTTTAAGTCATGTTGGAAAACAATGTATAAGCACTTCTGTGAAGATGATAAAAATAAGCATTGCTTTAACCCTTTCACTTCTCTCTGTCCATCTTGAGAAAGGGGGCCACAATCCAGTATGTGTTTTCTGTAAATGTAAAAGCATTTTTTTTAATATAATGTTCTTTAAGTGGCTGTTTTGTTGATCCCTTTCTTCACAAAGTCATGACATTAAATTCCGTTACTGCCAGTCAGCCTGATTGCTGTCACTTACTGTGTCGCTATTTATTAATCTGAGCAGAGAACACAGCGAAGCGCGCGTGTCCCTGCTGGAATTCCTGTATAGTCCTAGTATATCAGAATCGTGGGGCTGTATTGTGTGAGTACCGGCTGTCTTCAGGATCTCACTCTAAAACGGTGCACTTGGTGAAAAGGAAAGAAGAAAGCTGGGTTCCTATGGAAAAAATATTGATACCTAATGCAGCAAGGTTGAGCTATTCGATGAAAACTGAGTAAAGCGGCGACACCATGGCTGCAGTTAACATTCTCTCCAGCGAGCCATGCCTAGGCAGTGTTCACATCGTAATCCCATTCTAGATCAATGGGTTTGCAGCGTAAAAAGAGGGTTCTGAGAGCAGGTCAATTGGATAGTAATTAAAAGACGAAATTATTTTAAAAGTAAAATTCCCATTCCCTGGAGCCTTATTTAACAGAGAAATGGCTAACTAGACCCACCCCTGTAAATAATTACTTTTCTTCCATGATGGCTAAACACATTGGCTGTTACTCACTCACAGGGCAAAAGCATTGCAGCACATTTAATTAGCATGGAAGCAATGCAAACCTCATTTACAGCTCTGTCTATGATCGCAGGTTCTTGTGTGTATGTGGGAGGGGAGCAATGATTTTCCTTTTTTAATTTTATTTCATTGCAACTAACAGAAGTGAACTTTGTAGCAGTCTCAATTGCGGTCTAGTTATACAGTATATGTATTATATAGTCGTTATTGTTTGTAGGAGGCCATTTTGGGTGCAGACTGAGTTCTAACAGGGAGGGGAATGCTTTTGGTGGTGGGAAGCGCTAATAAACAAAACATGTTCCTCCAGAGAAATTCCACATATATTTACCCAAAGGAGCCTTCTGGATAAGGGCTGCTTCACAATACTGCCTAGCTTTTGACACCACAAAGGTCACATCAGGTGAGGAGTGGGATGGTTATAAAAGAAATGGCTAGACCCAAATTGTGTAGGTGTAGAAGATTGACCGTGCTTTTTCTATCTTTTATAAATGATGAATGCAGCATTCTTCATCTTAAACTGTTTCTTGGAACAATTCATTCTGCTTGATGAAAGAACGGAAATGTGTGTTCTTGTTTCAGACTAGAAAGCCTCAATTCCAGCGCTTCAAGCCCCCAGGACAAGCAGAATTTTATGGTAAGAGAAGTTTGTTCTCGTTTGCTGTATTATCTTTGAAAAAATACTGTATTTGTATCTTTTGGCAGGCTTTACAAGTAGAACAGATATTGAGTGGACAAACTCAGATAAAGAGCTACTTTATAAATTGGACATTTTAAGAAGCCATTTCATTTCTCTGAGTACTCAACAAGAGTTTACAGTACTGATGCTTCCAAGTCTATTCTTGTCTTTTCCAGAAAAATAGAGCGCAAACTTGCTAAAGACAAAAGATTGTTAGTTCCTAACGGGCCCTTTTAAAATGTATTCTGTTTTATTTAGTGACATGCACATAATATATACTGAAGGCTACATAAAATATCTGAATCCGTGAGCATATCCCTGCCTTTTTATATACTGGATGAACAAAGCCTTGCGTGCAAATCTAAGGACACATCTGTTCATCTTAAGATCTTCTTTTTCCCCTCCCTCCCTCTCCTCTGTCTGTGTTTGTGTGTGTGCGTGTGTGTGCTTTCCCAGGACACAACAGCCCTGCGGGGCTTGTCGGCAGCCCGGTTTGCTCCTTTCAGTTTCCTTCCGGGCGCCACTCCGTCTTTGGGAAATCGGCGAGCCCCCTGCAGAGAAGTGATCCCCAGGGCAGGAACAACATTGTGTGCGTCCCTCCTTACAGGAGCCGCTTCGTCATGCCAGTGCCTGTGAGTACCTTTGGACCCTTTCGATCCCTCCCCTTCCCCTCTGTGTCTGATCCAAAGCTACAGCCAACATATTTGCTCATCAGTCCTGATTAACTGTTGCCGTTTTACACTGAACACTCCTGGCAGCTTTCCATCCCACAAGGGCAAGCAAACTACAAGGGATAAAAGAAGTTGCAGGACTCGGACAGCGTCTTAGCAAATTAGTGTCCAGAGCACAGTACAGATTATGCAGCATCTGCTCGGTATTCATTTTGGCATTATGTTTTTGGTTTAGCAGTCCATATTTTTTAAATGGCTGCTATCAATGAAGAGGTGGGCAGAACTGGATATAGACAGCCACGAACGCTGGAAGCAGAAAAGGTTAATATCTGTTATCATTTCTAGTGATCTGTACTGACAGTGTATTCAGTGTTCTGCCTGTCAAATTAGCACAGGGGTCAAGTAATGTCACTCCTCCCCCCAACCCCTTTTTATTTATATAATTTTTCATAAGTTTTTAAAATATTTATCAGCATTGTGTGCTCTGAAGCCTGAGCTGTGCACCTCATTTGTATTGCAGTGTGCATCTGAAGTGGTGAGTCATCCGCATGTATGGAAAATCCAAGCCCCCTCATCCGCAAAAAGGATTTTCTGTCCATGTCCTTCTGTAGCGTCCAGCACATCGCCTCTGGGGATTTTCTTTCCTTGAGAATGCTCATGTTTAATGCTTCAGATTCCCCAAAAGATAAGACTGGAGGGGTCTACATTTGTCTTCTTGTTGCCGTTTGATCTATGTTACTAACGCGTTTGTATTCCTCCTATTTCCACATTTGATTTATGAAATCTGACACATTACAGGATAACATGTTCTTGCTTGCAGACAGGCCTTATATAATCTGTGTTTGAAAAGCATGAATTGGGAGTGTGCTTTCCTCTGCCTTGTATTTTAGATGGCTTGTCCTGCTGGGTCTCCTGTAAACCAAGCCATGCTGCCATCACATCCTCAGGCCTCGGTCACAGTCTGACATTTTTAAATAAGCATGTCGCTCGCATTCATCCACCGTCACACCTGTAAATGCAAAATTAGAGCACTGTGTAATATGAAAAAGCTGACCACTGTATGCACATAAAATGTAAGTTTGACATACAAATAGATGGACATGTGCCTCTATATACCACCAGATTTTGTTATTCTCTTCACTAGATAAGCGGTTCCCCACATATGTACAAATTTAAGTGTGACGTACAGACAGACAGACAGACGGACAGACGAGCCCCGCAGTTGTGATCTGCTATATTAGCTTATGCTAAAGAAGTTTCATCACAGTTGGACAAGTGTTTAGTACACAAAACTGTAAAGTGAAAACTAGATCTCACGGCAGGAACATGCATCCCTAGCGAGGGCTAACAAATCCAAGCACTTGCAGGAAATAAGTGGCATCTACCTTTTAAGTAATCCTTTTGTTTTCTACACGCATGGTTCTGTTGGTTTTGTAGGTGCCCTGCTCTGGCTACCAGAACCGGTTACAGCTAGACCCGCGGATCATGGCCTGTCAGGCGGCTGTGGCCTATAATATCAACCTGTTACAAAACCAGGGCCGCCTGTCTCCTGGACCCTTTGTCTCTGGACCTCTCTCTCCTCACCAGACATACCAGTCATCCGTAGATGGCAGTGTGGAACACAGCAAAACAGGTGAGCATACCCTGCTTGTTTAAATTTGGGTGTAATACGTGGGATTTAGGCTCAGTTTAATGAATATTAATAAAGCAAATTTTAACATTCTTACATAATGATTGTAATTGTGCGTTTTTTTTTTTTCTTAAGCTGTAATGTAAACTATTTAAAACCCCATTGCATGGATTAGTTAAGTGCAGAGTCTTGACAATCAAGCGTTTACAGTGTTCGTGCTTTTGATAAAAAAAAATAACTAAACAAAAACATCCTTTTTTAAAGGCCATTGATAGCCTAGATCTCATGCAAATAATATGAGCTGTTAGAAGGCTTGCAGTATTTCTCCATATTTGTATTTGGAATGAATGGGGATATAATTACACCTTCTATAAATTAAACTTGCAGTTTTTTGAAACAAGAAACAAAATGTTCCCACCCAGGCTGTGTTGTAAAGTGTGAGCTGTCAGACTCACCCCCCCCCATAAACTGTTCTACATGATTGAGCACCCTAGCCAGCGATTGCTTCTGAGAGAGAGAGAGAGAGAGAGAGAGAGAGAGAGAGAGAGAGAGAGAGAGAGAGAGAGAGAGAGAGAGAGAGAAAAAACAAAGCACATTTTTATTCAGACCTTTCTGTTAAATGATGCTATAGGTTACAGATGTCGGCTTCCATCCTTTTTGAAAGTTTTTAGACATGATTGTAAAGCCATGGAATTTTGTTAAGTCTTGGAGGCTGTTGGTCTCATCACGCAGCCATTCATCAGAGCCCTACGAGAACTCGGCAAGTTGTTTCTTAAAGGTGTATTTGCCTTTCGGAAACCCTTTCCCTCCCTTTTCATTAGGACAGACCTAAGAAATCCAATAATTTGGTCTGCATTTATAATATAATAAAAAATGGTAAGCCTTTAAGACCAGAATTATCTACATATTTTGAATCAAGAATACTGATCAATGCTTGCCATTACAAACTATAATAATAATTACATAGTACAGTCTATATGGCCTATGAAGACTTCAATATGTGTATTGTATATTCACCTTTGTCATTTTTTTTATGAAGGCTTTTTATCTTTTTACAGGCTGTTTTAAAATTAAATAATCAGATGCGTATTATTTTAAAGAAAGCCACTTTGGCAGTATTAAATTGCAGCTATATATTTTTTTCTCATTTTAGTTTTATTCAGCGATCCATGTGGCAGAGCAGTAAGCAATTGAACCCATCATCCCTCTATATCAGAATAAAGCTTCAGCTACAATGGCGGTGATTGGGAGCTGTATCAAACCCCCAGCAGGACCCAGCTGTCACTGATTTCCCTTATTCTGCCAATCATGCAGACAGCCTGCGTAGCACATTTCTCTGGCAGTGGCTTCAGAAGTGGGAAAGTTTTCAGGGTGCTTTTCTTGGAAATTAGTTTCTTAAACCCCCTGCAAAAAAAAAGGATTTTATAAAATATAAATGTTTGTAGAATAAGGAAATTTCTTTTTTTGTTTTTCATGTCAGGTCGAGAAGACATGCTTCCAGGTTTTGAGACTGCGAAGCTCTGGAAAGAAAATGAAATGAAAGAAAAGGTACGCGGCTTATGGATATCTCCAAACATTACATATATTGTATTTGCTGGTTTTTTAAAATAACTGAATTATGCGTTTCCAAAGAATGGGTGTATTCTACAGAAGTAAAGATATATATTGCATACCTTGCATATTTGCTTTTCTTTCAGTATCCCCCCCCCCAAACGGACTTGTCAAAACCCACTTTGGAAGAATGCTGTCTTTTTAATGGGTTCATTTTCTGATTTATAACGTTTCTTAAAAATATAACCTTTCCGAATTTTGAAAAAAAAAACAAGTACACCTGACACTGTTATTCTGAAGCAATTGAATCATACTGTTGTAGGATATATCAGTTAAACTAATGATGTCGCATGCTACTGACCTTCATTCAATTAGTGAAATTTGGTTTTTGATACGTTCTGATTATTTAGGAAGGATTAGCATTTCCTACTGCAGACTCTGTTTACTGTGTGTCTGGTGACCAAAAAACATTATTTCCCCAATTCAGTTTTTAGCAAATCTGGACTCTCTAGGTGGGAGTCCCTTCTGGCTGTCAGAGGGTCAGATGGACAGAAGCTCGACTCCGAAGTTCGGCCATAGCGCCAAGCCATATTTCAACAGCTCCTTCTCCGAGGTGAAGTCTCACCACAGCTTCAGTCCGCAGGGTCTCCACAGCCCCAGCAGATTCCCCGGAAACCCCAGCATGGACAGCCTCCCCTACAGCCTGGACAGGACCCCCCTGCCCTTTGCCTCCTCCCCTGAGCCCTGCTGCTCGCCCCTGCTGGGCCGCATGGAGCATATCAGGAGAAGCCCCTCCCCAGCACCCCTGCTTCCTCACCTCTCTCCAGGACTGAGCAGCGCCGGGGTCACTGCCCCACAAGGGAGCCCCCAGACAAACCTACAGAACGGCACCCACGGTAAGATAATGCGTGTGATCTGTTTTTGTTTATTTACATTTATAGTGTTGACCCAGGGTTGCTTTTATCTGGTAACTGAGTCCATATACAGACATGCAGCGGATGTAGGATTGGTCATCCAGGTTACTGACATGTGGTTTTCCTGCTCTGTTGATAACTTGTTATTGATGCTCATTAGGTCATGTTGCATTAAATTGATCATATTTCCTTGTCATCTTTTTGTTTTCTGGCACTCTAGTAAACTCTGTAATGAGGGAGAATGTGCAAAGTTCTGACAGATGTATCTCCAAGTTCAGCCAGTGGATGGAGCAGTGTGGTGACCTGGTCAATGACCATCCTAATCATCATCATCATCATAGTGTTCCTCAGTCGCTGAACATGCACAGCCCTCTAGTCCAGAATCATGATGCCTTCCGGCTCTCATCCCAGCAGGATGCAAATCATATTGACAGCTATCAAGGGGATCCCAACTTATCTGTACACGAGAGGTACCTTCATTTAGATTATTTTCCTTTATGTTTGTGTTTGTGAGGGAGCTAGATAGTGCCCTATCTTCGTTTCACCTGCGTTCAAATCTTTTTAGCGCTTGTCAGAATCAACCGACTGCTTAGTGGACAGTAGACCACATCACAAAACCAAAACCACAAAGTCCAGAATGATTGCATTGCTGGGACATTTTCACTATTTCCCTATTTTTATGACAGCCTGGATTAGTTTATTTGCTGACCCACTTTTTTGTTACAGTAATCCAGTGGTACATCACGAATAATGTTTTGTGTATATGTCCATCTCTATATGTACATTTAAATTAAACCAGACATTCAAACTATGACTCCTCATTATCCATCAAGTCTCAAAGATTTTGACGGGGATTCATTGTGATGCGTGTAATCTTAAGTAGCTCTCTCTATAAATTCCAGTACTGGGTAACTGTTAAAAAAATGCATTCTGGAGGAGTGGCTACTTCTTGGATCTGTTCTGAGAGTCTACACAATGGACACCCATAGAGTCTAAGCTAAAGGGTGAGCTTCACTTTAAAATGGCAATTTGGGTGCTAGAAAGAGATTTTTCTGGATTTTATTTTAACAACAAACGCAGGTGTGATATTATAGAAAATGTAAATTTAAATAATGCATTCAAATCTTTTTGTAAGTGATCTTTTGTCAATTTCATTCGAATGACTATTATATCAAGAAACTGTGGATTGAAAGCAGGTGGTTCTACAGATAGGTCAAAAGCTTTCTTTAAGAAACTCAAATGAGGCATTCGCTGGGTGTAATTGAAACACAGACACTGTCATTACGCCCTTTGGAGAGCTGTGCTGTTTGAGGATCTGGTTTTGTGGTGCTGGAGAGCACATGCTCCTCATCTAAATTGTACTCTGGGGGCAGAGCTCTTGATTTAAAACTGGCAGCTGTGAAGGGACACATTCCCACAATTCATAGTATATGCACAGTGTGATTTCTTTCATTGTCCAAAGTTGCCTCTCCATGTGGAATGACAAGACGTGCTATTGAATCAAATTGCTCTGCAGTGCTCATCTCTTCCAGCATTTTGCAGATCAGGCTGGAAATACCCAGGAAATTGCTTAAAAATATCTAGCAGCCCCTATAGATGCACAAGAGTTTAAAAAAGTGAGATTAGTCTGTCCAGATTGTGGAGGCACCTCATGATGCTAGGAGTCAATCTGCAGTGCCGAGTGCCATTGTGAGGATGGGAATAAGATTCCCATTGCAGTTGGAGCCATTCCAGGCTTTACTATGAGCTTTATTAAACACAGCTGAGCCTAATTAGGTGAACCATAGCGGTCACACGCTCGGGTGTGTATTCCACTGCTTTAACTTGCAGAGCGATTCACTGGCTCATCCACAGTGAGGGGATTTTGCAAATTAGGTTTTAGCTGTTCTGTTAAATCTGTTAATGCACTGCTTTATGTGTACAAATTGTAAACTTCCCATTTTGTCATTCCTGGCGTTCAGCAAAGTGTTTGTTTGGTTTTCTTTAGTTTGCTGTAGTATATCCAAGATTTTTAAATCGGTCGATCACAAAATCTTAAATAAAACAGAATGTGCAGTTATTGTAATATTTTTTGGCAGTGTTGCATTTTGGTTTTGAGTTTTAATATTCCAGTTTCTGCCTTGGGGTCACCTGACCACCATTGCCCAGAGAAGAACACGTCTCCCAGTCCTCTAAAATGGCTTCAGTCCATTCATTTACTTTTTTTTTATGCAGTCCTGGGAGATGCATTGTCAAAGCAACATAATTATGCTAATAATCTTAAGATTGCTCAAACTGCTATGCAATGGGACATGTTCTATCTACTCCTATAGTGTGTCTGTCTCTCTCTCTCTTTTTCTCTCTCTCTCTCTCTCTCTCTCTACAAAGCAGTAATTACATTTGACAGCTCTTCATTAGCATGCAGTTGCAGTGAGCTAGCATTTTAAGAGAGCCTTTTCAGTAGAGGTGGCATAATAATAATAAACGTATGTAAGCGAAACATTTATTGCAGACTCTTTGCTGTGAAGCCTGGCTTTTCTAATTAGCAGGGAATAAATTCAATCAGTGGTTTGAGGAAGTTGGGAATCTCCCACAAGGCTCAGCAAAATGGCTCTTTCAGTGGATTAAGCCAGACTGATTAAAAATCTTTCTGTCTGACCTCTGTCTGTCATGCAGAGTGTCGGTGTCAATACGAACCAGTGCAGCGCAGCTTTCGCTGATTCTGGGTGATCAGGCGAAAAGCAAAACAAGGTCACAAAGGACGAGGCCTGAATTAGTTCAGGAGAAGCCAGGCTTGGAAAGTTTGGGCACATCCAGAATTGTCGTACACTTATTTGTTGACAGTGCTAAAAGATCTATGTGAAACATTTAAAACTATAATATTTAGTTACAAACAACTATTACAATATAGGTATCCACATTGGGTGTTCTTCAGTAAAGTGTTAGAGCTATAGTACATTCTGGTAAATCTTTTTTTTTTTTTTTTTTTAAATTTAGTTAGATTTGCCAATTAGTTTTATTATTTTCTCCCCAATTTGAAATGCTCAATTATTTTTTTTAGGCTCAGCTCACCGCTACCACCCCTGCGTTGACTCGGGAGGGGCGAAGATGAACACACGCTGTCCTCCGAAGCGTGTGCCGTCAGCCGCCCGCTTCTTTACACTCTGCAGACTCACCATGCAGCCGCCTCAGAGCTACAGCGTCGGAGGACAACGCAGCTCTGGGCAGCTTACAGGCAAGCCCGCAGGCGCCCGGCCAGACTACAGGGGTCGCTGGTGCACGGTGAGCCGAGAACACCCTGGCCGACCTGACCCTCCCTCCCAGCGGACGACGCTCGGCCAATTGAGTGCCGCCCCCTGGGAGCTCCCGTCCACGGTTGGCTGTGGAATAGCCTGGACTCGAACTGGCGACGTCCAGGCTATAGAGCGCATCCTGCACTCTAGCAAGTGCTTTTACTGGATGCGCCACTCGGGAGCCCCGGAAAATCTTTTTTAATACACTGTTAAGGACAAGAAATGGTCTCAAAGACAATTACTTGTGTAATTTAAATGTGTATATGTGTTGTAATTTGCATTGTATGTATTTTGCAGTTAGTAGGTTTAATTAGTGTACATTTGACTAAAACGCTTCACTGAAACACTGCATTACACAAAATTGGGACTATATGAGATTCTAGTTTCCCCCTGACTGTCTTGTGTTTGATAGGTTTATGGTGGGATCATGTTACAGAAGCTCTTTTTCCCTCTTCTTTCAGTTTTGAACAGCATGCTCCTTGGAATGACACCAGAACCGCGGCACAATCTGCAGAGATCTCCCCCAAAGTCAAGTTGTTCCCGTACTGCTCCGCATCGACTCGGCCCCTGTCTCCTCTCACCTCTCCAATGTGCTACGAGCGGAGCCTCAAGCACATCTCCCACTTCGGCAAGCTCGAACACGGGCCCTCCCCGTACACACCAGATCACAAGCAGAAACTCTTTCACTTCCCCAACTACCCGCTGCCCGAATTCGGATCAGCTGTCCACCTCAACTCTCCCCGCCTCCCCTCCTCCGTCTCCCCTGTCTCTCCGGTCTCCGCACGCATGCTGCTGCAGCCCCCCCTGAACACTCACGATGTGGTCACAGCCGTCAGAGCCGGCCTGGGATCAGCACAGCACGGTGACCCACACTGCCATCATGAGAGAGACTTCTACGCCAGCCCAAAGCAGTTTCAGAGGGAATCAGAGGTAATGCATTGTTCATTTAAAGTGTTATTTCAACTTGTATTTAATCCCCATGCAGGGTAGGGGTCAGTCCCTGTTTTTCAATTCCAATTCTTTTTTAAAATCAATTTCCAATTGAAATTGGAATTGATATTGATATTTTAGAGACATAGTAATTGTTGTGACTGCTTTCATTTTTAAGCCAATTTAATTGACTCACAGTGACTTCGATGTAAATAATTTTTTGCCAAGCTCATTTTGACAGAATACTGTTGCAATTGCAATTTTGATCAATGATGTGTTGGAATTGGAATTGGAATTGGAATTGGAACTTATGCCAACCCTGTCTGTTCTCTTGGTACTGTCCTGGCATTAATGCCTTGAGTATTCCAAGCTGTGATTATATATGATTCTTCAAACCAGATTTTGGTGGTGGTTTGGGTTGCTCCAAAAGATAGAACAAACCAAGCATGGTGTCTGCTGTAGCTGCAGAAGTTACTTCAGAAGTAATGGACTGTGACGTTGTTTAGGTGAGAACTGAGCTGCACTCTGTGCTCAAGCCTGTACTCGCACACAGTAATATTGCAGATAGTGTCAAACCTTTACCTGCTGTGAACGACATAATATAATATAATGCCTGGCATCTTAAAAGGGTATTGTGTTGATAATAATAATAATAATAATAATAATAATAATAATAATAATAATCATATATATATATGGGATCCATGGGAGGTGTTATTATGGAGAAAGGTAGAAAAAGAACTCGAATGGGAGATGCTGTTTCCAGAACAAACATCCATGCTCTTAATCCCTGTACTTGTGTAGCACAATAGAGAGAAATCTTGTACACCTGAAGCCTTCTGGGGATCCCCAAGCATACACCACAATAATTACTACAAACCTAATAGTGGAGTCACTTGTCAGCCTCCCAGCAAAATAGGACTTTAATAATATGCATCTGAGCCTCAAACAGCCATCTTCGTCGCAAACAAAACACCCCAACCACGCTTACTCAGAACTTGTCTTTTTGTCAAGAGCCCATCTGTAACTTTCAAGTATCGTTTCAGTGTCTCAAACAAGAAATCAACCTTAATGCAGCTTTTTGTATAGAATTTTTTTTTTTGTTGTTGTTACATTTAACAGCCCAATACAGTATGTGGCATGATTATCTGTGTGTGTGTTTTGCTACAGTACTTCCTAGCTGGGTAAAATCAGAAAAGAGTTCTTGAGTCTATCCTGTTTACTTAAGCACATTACAACAAACAAGTCTGTCCTGTTATTTTCAAGAATAATTTATGGCATAAGTGTAGAAAGACAGTCCAGGCTTTTCAGTGATGGGCTTAGTGTGTTCGAAAGAATGTAGTAATTTAACATCGACCCGTCTTTCTGCACCAGGTAAATCGTGTGGCCCGTCTTTCTGCACCTATGCCAAATGTATTTATTTATTTTAGTTTTATGTCGGGCAAGGACAGCTGCTGTTTGGCAACATATTAATATCCATCTCTCTTGCCGTCCTTCCTCTGTATCATTCCTAATACTGGAGTTTGTGGGTTGTGATCCTGTAGTGATGCTGTGAGGCATGATCCTGGGATCCCAGCTGCGCAGGGCAGTGTGAGCTCTCTGGAAACTCATGCACAGAGCAGTGTCAGCTGCAGTGTATGCCCTGGAGTGCAGTGTGCAGATGTGAAGGGGTCTGTTCAGAGCCCAGAAGGACCCTGCAAGCCCTTCTGGTTGTGTGCTGCACAGCTGAGGATCACCAAACTCACACTGAACCGAACACCTGTCACCTCAATACTGACATTCATCAGTTTAATACCAAAATGTGTGTGTGTGAAGGGGAGGGTGTTCTGGAATACAACCTTCAGGTGATTACTATCCAGTTTCCATACCTTAACCCCCTCCTACTAAAAAAAGCATAATCGGAATACAATATGTTGTATGTCATTTAATTTTAATATGACTATATCGTCATCCTAAGTATGCGTTTTTGGATTTTGCCGATTTTAAATTTATGCTGTAAAAGTTCCAGAATTTGCCCAAGTGTCGTTAGTGTTGTTTTTCGTTAGGTGTACTGTATATGCTATTGAAATGTCAAAGCTCTCACATCTTCATGGAGTCCCCGGCCTTGTCTTAATTCATTGTGTCGATTTGACTGCACCAAGTGATAAACTGCACTTAGTATAACAGTGGAGCTTAAATCTTTACTGTGTTGTGTTTGTGGAAAGATGGCAGATGCATGCAGTCTTTTATCTGCATTGCATTGAGTTGTAAAGGTGCTACAGACGCATTGCATTTCTCCTGTACAGATTGAATTTCCAGCTTCACCTCATCAGTCTTGGTGTCTGCCTGAGAGCAGGGATGGTGTTGACTGAGAATATGCAGCTTATTGTACTGAAGACAAATAACCTCAATCATTTTATGTTCAAGAGGAACCATTAAGAAAATAATAATTTACCTTGATTTACTGTGTTTGCTACTTGGATCTGCCCACACAGTTTAATTAAAGTAAACAAAGCAGTTAGCCTGTTAAGCATCTTGCAAGGCTCCGTATACCCCTTTTTATTTTTCCTCCTGTTTTAAATGTTTAACAAAAACCTTTCATTAGAAACAAAAAACGTCCCTTTTGACCCTGGTCTCTACCAGCTGTAATCTGAATACACATTTGTATTTTTTTTGTCATTTTGAAATGACCTCCTAAATTAATCATTTGTTGTTGTTTTTGTTTTGGGGTTTTTTTTTTCAAAGATTGATTTTGAACACACCACGTTGCGTGCGTGTGTGTGCGCACACAGTCGTGTCTGAATCCCTTTCCATCATACTGATCCCAGAGAAGCCATTGCAGTGTATCATCCTGTTACACACAGAAGTGTCCTGTACACTGCGTTCCAACAGAATCTCATATGCGTTCCACAGAATCTGATATGCCCCAAGGCTAGGCCATCTGCAGTTCTTAGAATCACTGTAGTAACACATGATGAAGAAGTAGTATTGCTTTGAGAATTTTAGGAATTATAGGACTGAGACATTATATATATTTTAATTTATATATTTTAATTAATGACCTTAATTTAGAAACTACAAATGATATAGCAAAAGTCTACCGGAAGCCATAATAGTAGTGTACCATATTTCATGTTAGATTTCGAAAATGTAACATTTTTTGATATTTGTCAGTTTTTTCATTATGTAATTCAGTATGTTAACATTATCCAGCAGGTTTCATCTGACCTTTATGAAGCAAAATTAGTTAATTCTATAGGGTGATGCAAAACTTTTGGCCATAGCTGTCGTCACATTACCCACAGTAAAATAAATCTCAAGGTTGTCTTTATTACAAGGTTTTGCAGCAGACTGCAAAACCTTGTAATAAAAACTCTCCTCCACTCTACAAACGTACTCTTCTGATGTGCTCTTCCTCGAGGTGCTTGTGTCTGTAACTGTTGAACCTGCAACTCTTCTCCTGCTGGAGTCATAACCTGCTGGCACAGAGCACTCTAGTTTTTGTTTCTGCCTAAGGTCACCTGTCTCTTCAAATTAAACCTCACAGGTGATGGTAGACCCTTAACATTCTCATAATATTTCTTGTCTTGTATTCTTTTATAACTGAAAGCACAAAATATGCCTTCAAACACTTGCATTACCTGTATTACACACATTTGCACATTCTCCAGCCACTTTGGCAGATCAATATTCTGCTAAAGTTATCAAGTTCACGTGGAAGTGGTTTAAATTGCGAGCGTGTAAATGAAGCTTAAAGGGTAAGAAGCGGGGTTCCTAAAAATAGTGTTACACATCCCTACATGTTCCTACAACTGTTTAAATAATGTACCTGTAATTTTTATTTTCATTGTTCACATCCTGACAACTTTTTATACTTATAACTTTAAAATCTGTTTTTAAAGCTCTTTTCAAAATGGCCGCTTTAGTGCACTGGGGTTTGAGATCTGTCCTCTAAGAGAGCGATAAAAATACATAACAAGTGCTCTGGCTTTTCTGTTCCGTACCACATCATGGATCGTTATTGTTGTGTTACCTGTTTGACAATGTGGACAATAATCCTTACACCATCAGTGCACTAGAGCGGACATCATGAAAATAGCTGAGGAACGGTTGTGTAAAAAGTTGCCAGGGTGTTAACAATGAAAACAAAAATTACTTTATTTAAACAGTTGTAGAAACACATGGGGACGTGTCATGTTATATTTTTCGGAACCCCCGATACTTACTCTTAAGAATCAATTGACAACTAATGGCTGGTTTGCAAAAATTTGTGAAGATTCTGTCATTGGCAGTGATTGTTCCCTTAATCTGAGTAGTGTTTATACTTTTTATATCATAACCCTGACCAGTGTTGTTCTACTCTGATAATGTAGATAACTGCATTGCACATGCACTGTGGAAAACCTTAGCAACATCTATTATTAACATCTAAAATAATGGGGCTTGACCTTTACAGATTCTGTTGCATAGTAACCCTGTGGTTTGGTCTCCTTTTATTCTGCCAGCATGCTTCAATGAGTCTGTATCATTAGGCGCATATATGGGGGCTGCTGATACTAATACTTTCTGTCTCGCAAATTGAGGTTGTATTTATAGAACATTAATACAACATGTGTAGGTATGTAATGTGTTAGAGCTGTCATATCTTGCAGCTGAGCGTAAACTAGGGAAAATGATTCCTGTTATAGTATTACACACTAGACCCGATGTTGTAACCTATTATAATCCTAAAAACCATTGAACTCAGGAACTCCTATTAAACATAAACATGTTATTTTTGTTCTATGCATGCGGATGACATCTGTGCATGAGAATAAAATTGGAATTTTGATGAATCCATAACCGTGACTTTATGAATCAAATTTAAACACAAGTGAGAAATGAACTAAGTGGCGTTGTGATAATGCCTTTTTGTGTCTTCAGAGCTGGGATTGAGATCAATATCGAGTGTTCACAGAAGCATCATCCAAGAGGCTGTTTTTGTCCACAAATAAACCAATCTTATTGCTGGACCTGATTTAACCTTTTTCTTTATCAGGAATCCCATGTTGTGGCTCTGTTCTGTGTACACGTTTTGAATAATCTCTGTAAGCATGCTTTTATTGTGTGCACTACCCTGCCCTCTCTGTCTATCTTTTGAAGTAGTTCTAATGCCATTGGCCCAGTCATTATTATCTGTTTATACCAACTGACTCTTTGGTTTCCTCTGCCTCTCATCTCTATCCATAGCAATCCAATCGTATATGAAATTATTTTGGTGCTTGTGAATAGCTGTTGAAAATGTAAAATGTACCAGAGGCTGCCTATTTAAATGCAATCGTGGGCTGCAGCTTCTTGTAAAGTAAAATGTGTTAAGACTGCTTGAATGCAGTATGGAATTTGGACAACGTTGGTCTTGCAAAAGGGTTGTGTGAGGAACCGCTAGACTTTCAAAGAACAGAAAGGAGATGGCAGAGCACAAGAGCAAATGCAGCAGAGACCGAAATAGGAAAACTCCTACCAGTGATAATCAGTATAACAAGTTTCTTGCAGTCAAAGAGATAGACGTCAGCAGGGCAGATGAAGAATAACGAGCTCAACTGAGACCACAAGCAAAATCTGCAAAACCACCACCAGTAGAAATCTAGCTGACCGTGCAAGTTCATGTCATCTCTTCTCTTGTTATGAAATTCTTGTGAGTTAACAGAATAGAAACTGAAGTTTCATATGTCAAAGTCTCAGACCCATCCTGAGCAGTTCTAGGACCCAGTCAAAACCAGAACCTATTATCAGAAACTGTAAAACTAGTTTTAGGTTGGACTTATTAATTAATTAATTGCACTGATGGCTTAGCGGTAGGGGTCATTTCAGATTTGACCTGAATTTCATGCCAACTACTTGGTGTTTTTGACAGATTGACGTCCGAACAATGGGCCGGCCGCTTTACCAGCGAGGCTTTCCATCTACCCTGCAGGAGGTACCCTCCTCCCAAGCCAGCCAGGAGCCCAGCCCCTTCTGTAGCCCGGACCTGCTCTCACCCGCCTCCACGGGGGGCCAGCGGGCTGTGGAAGAGGCCGAGGACAGTGCCTTCAGCCCCATGGAGAGCAGCGAAGGCCAGGCGGCTCTGCATGCTCAGGACTGCGCAGACTACAACAGGCAGTACACACCCTCCAGCCAACAAGGTACTGCAGGCTTGAGCTGCTGCTTCTGCTCTGGTTTACCCTGTTTAAGTGCAGAATGTAACATGGAATATTTCAAAATAGCAATTTTAACTGTGACATGCTCTTTTTGTTTTGCAAGTTGCGGGTACGTGTGTGTTAGTATAGTTCAGTTCAGGTTTGACAAAGAATTACCAGAGTCTGCTTGAAATAGCATTCACTCAGGTGTCAGCCAGTTACTCACTGGATGAGTCATCAAAGCCTTTTAAACCAAATGAAACAGAACATCTCAAAACTTGCGGTGCCTTCTGCCTGAGTTTGTGATATTTTTTCATTATTTTCCTTTTCATTTTATAATTGTTTGCAGCAGGTCAGCCTAATGACCTAGTTTAGATGTGTATCCGGGCAGTGTATGTGGTCAACACATGTACAATCTAGCTGGTTGTCAACAGCATTGTGAAATCCAGTTGATTTTAAAAAGGATGAAAATTGTGACCTTTTCCTCAGTATTGGTTTGCAGCTACAAGGTAAGAGTGCAGAAATGTCTCGCTGTAGCAAAACGGAATGCTTTAATTGACATTAGATGTTCTGTGGCTGACCTTAACAGGTCATAATTTAAAAACCGAGTCATTTCTGTTGCTCCGATGTCTGTTAACCCATTGCTTTATAAATAAACAAATGAGATTTTATAATTGTATGCTTTAGAAAAATGTGTGCCCTTCTAGGAGACTGATTTAAATTAATAAATAACAACAACAATAATAATAATTCAAACATCTTGGTATTCCTGAATACAAACATAAAATAAAGATTTAAAAGTATGGCATTCCTGTATTTGGTAACTCTGTAATAACCTATTGAATAAATGCACAGATAGCTACAGAAGTTTTATTCCCGCATTACAGAGTAATGATATTAAAGTTTGGTTTCTACAGCTGCAGTGGGTGTGCGTTGGTATGGTAGCATTGATCGGGTTAAAGGTCAGTTCAGATTAACAAGTGTCTTCTGTACTATGAAAGCAGAACATGTATTTAGTTCAGGTAATGACAGGTATTTCATAGGAGTACTGCATTTTGAGTTCTCTCTCTAGCATACTAAATTTCAGCCGAGTGTTGCCTTTCCTGGACACTGTTCAGCCTGATAAATGGTTTAGATTGCTCAAGCTCATTCCCAATGTCGGAGTCCATTACAGACTGTAACCAGAGTGTAGGAGGGTCAAGATGCAAGGAATTTCAGCACTGGCTTAAATCTGCTCTGAACGAAACATACTTGCCACAGCAGTTTTATTACACAGTTTCTCAAGAGTCATTTAAATAATGTAATTAATTAATTGGGGAACTATAAGGAGCTGTCCAGGCAGCTGTAGAAACATTTATTATAAAGTAATGAGCATATTTGCCTGGTGCCTGAATACTCAAGTTACCCACACCATAAACCTAACTGAGTTTTGGTTCTGTAAAGGTTTTCCAGGTTTTCGGGAGCCCTCCTAAGAAAAACTCTCTCTCCTCTCCCTCAGCTCACCCTGACTGCCTGGAAGGCAGTGAGCAGTTCTACCTGGACGAAAACAAGATGGCTGCCTCTTACGCCAGTGTTCTCCGGGCCCCGCCCCCGTCCAGCCCAGGTCCCTCCCCCGAACTGCCAAAGAAGGCCAACGACCCTCTGACCCTCCTGCAGGACCTGAGCAAACGTTCCGGCCACAGCGACAGCGGCTTCTACTCATACTTCCAGTGAAACCTCTTATGTATTATTATTATTATTATTATTATTATTATTATTATTATTATTATTTTTATTTTTTTTTCTTAATAATGCACTTTTTTGTTTTGTTTTGTTTTTTGGGGGAAAAAAAAACATATACTAAAGATTTATGTTTATGTTTGATATTTCACATAACATATATCTCCTTTTTACATTTATTTTTGATGCATGGTTTTTGAAAGCATTAATGTATTTTTTCTTTTTTTTTATGGGGGGGGAGGGAAGGGTTAATCCGTGTTTCAAAAAATATAGTTTACATTTTCTGGAAAAGAGGGATGTTTTGAAATTCGATTCTTGAGAGTGTAGCCTTTCAGCAGAGCCACCAAAATGTCCGCTTCCCAGAGCTGCTTCAGCTTCTCCTATGGTATCATAATCCGGTTCAGTGTACTTAGACTAGAATGTTGTGATCAAAACAATGAATTGAGATCAGTTACTTTAATTTAGTATTTGTTCTCTTTTTTTGCATTGTAATATGCTGACTAGTATTGAGTTACTTCTTCCATATAAGTGGAATTTGTGTATTTAGCTTTACAGAATTCCAATATTTATATAACGCTATTTTTGAAGACACTTTGCTATTTTTTTCCCATAATGCACTTTGAGTTAAATCTATGTCATTTTTCCATAAATGAATTCCATATCATGTGTAAGCACTTTATATTCATTCGAATGCTATCCTCTGTTCTAGTAAACCTTTATTTTGTTCTGCTTTGGACACGTGTACGTATTTGAAATCTTTTGATGTTTAAATGTTTCGACTTTTTTGCACACAAAAGGGATTGTTTTGGGCATATTGATCTTTTATTTTGGCTACAGTATAAGTTATTTTTTTTATTTAATGGATACTTTAAAGGAAAACAAATAAGTAAATATTTTGGTGAACAGAACTTGTGTATGCGTGTTTCTTGTGCAGAAATATTTGCATAGTTTTCTGTCCAAGCCCCTTGACACTTTTCTAAAATGCATTTTGTTAATAGATGATATTTCAATATGCACTCACTTCATGGCTTAGTTGTCCATCTAAAGATGCTGGGATATCAAGGTTTAAATCGATTATCCAGGTGAAATAGAATTTCATGATGATTATTTTACAACCAATCTAGACCTGGTTGGTTACCTATCAACATGCTGATGAAGCGATATTGCTTATGTATGGGGGTGTACGAACTGTATGTGTGGACTCGCCAGTGCAGGTAGTCAGATGGAGATGAGGAGGTAAGAGAGTTTAGAACCATTGCCTGACTCTCTGCTGCTGCTTTGGACTCTAAGGCGCATTAACACCTGGAACAGCTGCACATGTATTCAACAGATCTGGGAAAGTCATGGTTCACAGCTGCCAAGTCTTTAAATTGGGTGCAGGTGACGCAGACTAATTAAAGCTCAAGAAGTAAAGGTACAGTGGCTGCTGCTGTGTGGTCCCAGAACCATGAGATTGTTACAGTCCTAACTACTCAAGACCAAGAGTTAGAGAGGGATGCAAGTCATGATACTAACACCTGTAGTATGTTGTAGCTGAGGGTGTACGTTGCTTTATACCTTATTTATCACAATGACGATAACTGGCTTTATTTGGGCAGAATGTATTCTCAAGTCTGAGTTACAATGGGCTTGTAATAAAGCATCCGCCAATCTCTAACTACAACACATTAATATTAAGATGAATCTCAACACCCTCTATTTGGTGTGGTGAAAGAAAACTGACAACCAGTTTTGTTCGGGGCGCAGTGTCACCTATTCCTCCATATGTTTTCATTTTCCTTGCAAGATATGCCTTGAGTAGTGCAGAGCAGAATCTGTCATCCTTTGTGACCAATTCTGATTCTGTTAAAAAAAAAACACAAACCTTTTTTCAGGATCACATGATCATGCAGAAGCCAGCATGTAGAAGCATATCTAAAGAGATCTTTGTGTAAAATGTGGTGCAATTAATTCATTAGCATCTGCAGTTTTTTTTAAATCTCATTCAAATCAATTAAGGAAGAGACAGATTTTATTTAGCCATCGATATTTGTTTTATTTATTTACAGATCTATTTCACATAAGTTAGGAATTTTTCAAAAACGGTCTGTGCTTTTAAAATACAGATTTGTTTCTACTGTATTTAAGAAATTAGACTTGCTGACCTTTTTAAAAGCCTTTTTCTCTGCTTTCTAATTTTGGTACCAATTTCACTCCTCAGTTGATCATTGAAGTTGAAATTTATCTTCCATTTCTCCAACTGTTCAGCACATATTATAGAGTTTATTATACTGTATGCACTCATAGGTTCCAAAGCTTTCAAAATTTTAAAACGATGAATACAAATGAAAGGCTCCACAATGATCAGGGAGGAGTGTAATCGGTACCAAAGCTAGTATTTGCTTTAAAAAAAATAAATAAATAAAAATTTTTTAAAAAAGCAAGCAATTTCTTGTTTAAGATTTACCCAACTTACAAACATATACACCAAACACACTGTATCTAAAATAGTACTGCATTTTAAGCCAATAATAAATATTTGTATATGATTGTATTTGAAAGTTCTACTGTGCCCAAATCTGTAACAAACCTCCAAGTTATTGTCTCTCAAATGACAGATTTGCAGGATGCCAAGATAATTCCTGTTGTGTATAAATTCTAAATGAACATGACTACCATTGGAATAGGCAGCATGTGATTTCCTATTAAATGATGTAAACATGAATCAATGATACATTCCATTCTTCTTTATATTGCAGTAAACCCTAAACCTAAATATTTCCTCATTAACAATAATCAATAATACAACACATGTTGGGTGTATACGTAATTAATGTTTTTCAATGTTTTTTTTTTTCTTTTTTTTTTTTAATTACTCGTTGTCCATCAAATCAACAGTAAGAAGGTCACTCTTGAAATCAGGACTTAAAGGATGTGCTAAAATATGCACAAGAACACAGAAATTGGACTATGGAACAATGGTCAAAGGTGCTTTGGACTGTTGATGGATGGACAACGACACCTGTGCCTTCTGCTAGTTCTGTTGTCAATTCAACACTTGTCTTCTTTCTATTCCTTAAGGATATTATCTTCAAGTATTGCTCATCCTTGTTAGACAGCTTTTGTGGTCTTCCAGTCCTGGGTTTGTCAATTACAGATGATGTTTCTCTGTACTTGTTGATTATGCTTCGGATACCACACCTTGAAAATCTAGTGATGTAAGCTATTTCTTTTCCTTCTCTATGCAAGCCAAGGTTCTTATCATAGTAGAAAACACTGGTGGAGGCTTTGAGTAAATTGTTGATGCTCATAGTGCATCAGAGTAGAAAAATGCAACATGTTTAAGACTTTTGCACAGTAGTGTATAGGTGTGTGTATATATATATATATATATATATATATATATATATATATATATATATATATATATAATGTGTGTCTTTTTGCATAATATAATGCTACAAGCTAGTTACTTTGTGTACCACATAGCCCTGAAGTAGGTCCTAATTGTTTATTGTGAAATTAAATTAAAACACTGCTGGCTTAAGGAATATATGAAATTGATTGGTTTCGTAATTGTTGTATGTGATGTGCCTAAAAGATCTGCAAGCATAACTAAAAAATGTATTATAAAAAAAGAAAAACAAAAAAACAGGAACCATGTTTACTAAGATGATGGCAGAGCATAATTTCCAGCACATGTACGTTATCATCTCTGCTGTGAATCACAGGTGAACAGTCGTCTCGCATTAAATGTTATGCATTTACTCACAACAGGGTATGTTAGAGGTGTAAAGAGAAAAAGAAAGAAGTAGACAAAAGGTAAAAATATACTAAGCCTGTTAAACATAACTAAAACAGAGTTGCTTGTTGCGCATTTCATGTGCTGATCACCCGGGCAACCGTCGCATTACCTCCCAATAAACCTCAGGAGAATTCTGAATGTGTATGATTGGGGAGAAAAAAGAGAAGCCAAAGGAAGCACCTAACCATTTATAATGTTTTTATCAAGAAGGACCCGGCCAGCAAATTGCATGACGGCAGGCAATCCAACCATGTGTCCTCTGTGACTCTGTGTCCTGATGTTGTCTTTACTCTCGTCCTGTTTTACACCGGTGTGGTTCTCCTGTTGGCTGACTCTTTGAAATCCTTAGGGATGGAGTTGTGCACTTGTAAGAAGTCTCTCTCCGAGTTCAGGAGAGTCCCCATCGTGGCCTTGGAGGGGTCCCGGGACAGGGTGTACAAGGATATATCAGTGGAGAGGGGTGTGGTGAAGACTTTGCCGACTGGGGAGGCGTCCCGGGACCGTGGCTCGGTGGATCGGGAGCTTGACCGTCGGCGGAAGCGGTACCGGTAGCTGGGGATCCGACTGAAGGCCGACTTCTTGAAGAGCTCGGTGCGGGACTTGGCCCGCATCTGCCGGTGTTTCTCAATGTACATGTGCACGGCTATGACTCCCACCATCTCTGCGATGATGAACGAGAGGGCCCCAAAATAAAACGACCAGCCGTAGGAGTAGCTCTTCTTTGAGTCACTCTTCCCGGGATCTCCAGCATTTGCAGATATGTACACTATAATTCCTATTATATTACTTAAGCCTGGAATGGGAAATAAAACCAGATAATTAGCCTCTGTAATATATAATACGGTGCTATATGTTGAGGGACAGAGCGATCCAAGCTTCATTTACACATGTTATAGATATTCAATTAGGCAAATCTTGTGTTACAATTGTTTAATGAGTCAATATCCGTATTACAAATATTGCATCAGGGATGCTGTTGACTGGCAGCAAGGGTGTGTGCGATGCTTTTCTAAAGCCAGAATTCAAGAGGAAAGGCAAACATAGTTAAAATAATCTGTGCAAGTGTTTTTATGAGGAATCCCACCATACAATGTTGAAATAATTGCTTTGATTGCAGGATACAGGTTCAAAACTAGCAAGAAACTACAATGAGCAATAATATCCAGCCTGCAACAAAGCAATTTCTTTCAGAGCTTTACACTGTTTTAATTCCTCTCAGAAAATGGGACTTTGCTTCATGATATGGTCTATTAACTTTTCCTCTTAAAAACATTTTTCTCAAATAAACATGAAACTTGTTGAAGCTTGTTAATAGCGTTTTTGAATAGAAATTAAAAAATGTAAAGCCTTTCTTTGACGAATCCAGTTTTCACTTGAATCCTGGAATGAATCAACTAGAAGAGCTGAACATTTTAAGAGCACATTGCTTTCCTTTATTGATGGCTCTCCCCTACAGATGTATATCAACCATATTCTGCCTGCAGATTGCTAATGTACCTTAATGAGAAAACACAGGTAAAAGACATTCATTGTGGAGCATTTCAGAAGAGAATGATCATTTCATTTAGCTTCCTTTCTCTTCTGAAATGTACACCATTCTTCTTTATCAGATAAAAAAAAGACAGCCAATGAGAAAGCTGAGCAAAAATGTTGTAAAAATTGGGTGCACTTTTCCAAGGTGCTGGATCGATTAGGCATGACTTATTTTATTTAGTCAATTTGAAAAATGGATGTATGATCACACACCTGTTTAACATTTTCCTGTTATATAACATGCATTTGTTATCCTGCTTGTCCTTTAAGCTGGATATATAAATGTTTAAATGGAAACTTACCTGCAGACACAAAAAATATGCCAGCACTGAGTATGACGTTGTGCCGACTCTTGTAGAATTCACTAGCAGCAACACAAAGACCCCCCAAAAACAACAGCCCTACACTGAGGATCGGGAAGATACTGGAGGCACGCACAGCTCCTGCATTGTAAAATAAAGAATATCAGTGTTAACTAGCTTCAAGGATAAAGCAAAGTTAGACCTCTAGAACCAGTCCTAGGAATCATTCAACAACTTTTTATTTATTTTTTTGGCGTTAACTTGAAATATTACATATTTAGATCTGTTATAAAATCTCACCAAAATTTATTGTACATATGGCCTTCTCTACAACTGTTAATTTGTTGAGATTCTATAAATAACTTTTTCAAAAAAAAAATATACACATGTATATAGAGGGTAACATAGCTCTACAATATATAGTATAATGGCACAAAGTCTGTGAATTGGTAGACTGGCAGTAGTATATTGGTAGTAACTTAACAGTACCAAGCTGTACGTTGTGATGAATGAATTAGGCCAATGTCAGGCAAGCACCTTCATTACTTTCATTTATATAAAACCCACATGTTGGTAATTCGTGTAGGTGACAGTAATGTGTATTTGCTGTAGGCATTCTTTTGTCTGATCATCATCTATTCATGTGTAACTTGATGATACACGTATTGCTTCAAATTACATTTCAACAAACCTCCTCACTGTCTGTGATCTAATAGCAATCGACTGCATTACAGATGAGAAGTTGTAATCTGCATCCAAATTGTAGTTCAGGTTTATTCAGTAAATCTAACTCAAATTGCAAATTTCATTTTAAATATTGCATGTACTTTATCATCCAGCAGAAAGCAGAGGATTTGGTCCTTGGAAATCTTTGAAACTTGAGTCGCAACCACGTGGAAGTGGTATTATTAAATCTGTCTTCATTTACAAATGACTGCCAGAAAACGCTTGTGTTTAATGTAACAGATATAGCATTCAAGGGGAATTACTGAGATTGTTACATCAGTAGTACTGCCACTCGGGCACTGTGGCGACAGATTTGATTGTCGAGAGAGTTAAACATGCCCATTTAATCTAAAGGATTTTTACATTTATTCCATTTTACTTTTATTATTATTTTAATAGTACTACATTTATGCACTGCATGTACAGGTTACAATGCTTGTCTCACAAGACCGAGATTAATGTTTCTAAGTAAATGACTGGCTGCAGACCACAGACGTCATATTTCTGAATGCATTATCTATAGAGCATAGGGAGTGGCTTCTGTTGGATTGCCAACACACATAACAAGTATGATTTCAGTTTAAATATATTTTTTATACTCTTTAAAAAAGAAAAAGGTGTAAAAAGTAATAAGCTGCACAGACTGGATTGATCCATCCAAATCTCCCCGTGGGGTTGTCTCTGATATTTATAATAATCTTTTGCAAAAATCCTATAGCTCCTTGCCTGTTGTTAAAATTTGGAATCGAGAACTAGGGATTTGGGGCAATGGGATAATGTATGGTCAAACAACTTTACAGTCTCAAAAAACCCTGCCAATCCCTATAGATGTTTTTTTTTATGAAACTTTTCCTCGATTCCTCATGTAATATTTGCAACCTTGGTAGACCTGGTACTGTGCTACATATGTTCTGGGGCTGCTCAGTAATTGCAGCATTTTGGAAACACGTAGCCAATATGCTTTCTGTATTGTTAGGTTCTCAGCTGGTGCCTGAACCCTGTTTATTTTTACTTAATGACGATTCACTGATTAGTCTTAACTCTATGCAGTGTTGAATTTTACTGGCAGGTTGGACAGCTGCAAAAAAATGAATTCTTAAATTCTGGATTGAACCCACAAATGCTGCAGCTGCATATAACTGTGTTTAGAGATGTAGTTAATCTGGAACGAGCAACAGCTAGACTGAATGGGGCGAAACCAGGGATGGTGGAGACATGGGACTCGGTCACCATCTTCCTCACCGAACTCCTATTGGAATGAGTGTATTTCTATGAATTTTCTCTCACTGTGTTTTCTCAACTGGCAATGAGCATGATCCCTCCGGGGCAGGCTTGATGAAATGTGGCACAGAATAAAAGACTAATATTGGCCATACTGCATGGGTCTGAGTACTGGAGGGCTACAAAGCAAGACATAAGAAAGATCTTCAGAATGAAGGTTATCATCATTAAGGTCAGACAGCGGAGCTGCAGGAAGCTCAGTCATGTTCTGAGTGTTGTCCTGTGGGGAGGCTGAAGGAGAAGACCATGATATCCAGCAGAGGACTAATCTGGGGAGAAGCCCGCCACAGCGCTGTGGACCAGCTGAGGTGGCGATCGTTTGTGGACACCTTATTGTCCCTCGTGAGATGAAGAGGATTAAGGTAAGCATTGGCCTTCAAATCAAACACTTCCTCTACTATTGTAAATGTTATATTAGGATAGGCACAAGCTGTACCTATAATTTCTGGAGTATATTGTGCAAGCTGTAAATAACACACATGACAAAGCAGCCAGGTGATTATATTCCCTGTGTAAAATGCACCCTGGTCTAGTACCCAAGCAAAAATATAGTATACTATATATAACACACCCCATATAAACCACACATAAATTCTAATCTTTAAATGTTTTACAAAATAACAGCCTTCCTTTATGTACTTGGTCGTTACATGTATTCGCCTGTGGGAAGATTACAATATTTTCCATTTCAGTGAAGTCTTCAGATTATAAGACTGCCTTGAATGTTATTTGAAAAGACTGTTGTAAGAAAATATCTTCCATGCCGATGATGGTAAAGTTTATTATGGTGCTGTACAATGCTTCATCACAGTGTTATCTCCAATGTGGGAGATCCCTGCTCCTCTTCACAGCAGGGATGCACATGCAGTTCTTAGGTAGCCTGGGGCATGACAAGCGCCTTCCGATGTGTTTGGTGCACCTGAGCGGCAGGCAGCAGGCTGCACAATTAATGCAACACAACCTGAATATGTTTCCTTTCTGTTTCTCCATCTTGGGGAGAAGATAAGCACTTAACACGTCCTCTCACAGAGGTCTGTGGGTCCCCTGTCTGATATTATTGAGATCCTCAACACAACCCATTTGTAAGATCCCAGCACACCCGGTCGCAATGCAAATAGATTCCTGTCCACCTCCTTGTGACGCAAGATCCCAGCACCACAAAGCACTGGAGACAGCTCCTTCTATAATTAAAACAGCTCTTGAAGAGCAAGACTTTGATCATGACTCTATTCCACATGTATCTGGAGGCAATTTTGTCTCATGTTTAGAGCAGAGTACTAAGAGCCAGAGAAAGGTGTGAGCTCTAATTCCAGTTTAGTTACTCACTGTGAAACCTGAAGGCAGCCAGTCTTACATAGAAACACCTTTTCTGCATTAGGAGCATTTTGTTTTGTCTCGGTTTGCGTTGTGCATAGACTGTACATGGTTTGGGTTCAGTCTGCAGACCCAACCTGCGTAGCTAATGAGCAGTTCCCTACTACATGTATAACAGGCTCCCAGGCCTAAACACTCTCTATGTGAGCACTGTACAAACCAGCCTGGCTCAATTGAATGAGCTGTAGAGCTTTTAATTTATGTTGCAAAAATAATGTAGCACCTGCGACCCAAACAGTTAAATGTTACTGATAGTTTTGCTTTAATGTACGCAGCCCGTTTTAAAATCTTCAGAAAGACTGCTGAAAATGAATGCTTCAAAAGGTAATAAATAGTTTTGTGTTTATAAATTCAGAGGTCCCTGCTTGCTGTGTGAATCCTGCAGTTTTCTGCTCTTGCTTATTAGATTTCTTCTTGTTGCTTTCAACTTGGTATAAAGAAGATTTCATTTGCAGTATTTGATTTGTATAGAACCTTATGGTTAGCACTTGTGTGGTCCCCGCATGACAGGAAGCAAATACAGCCATCAAAAATAATGTCCCTTCTTCTCCTGATAGATTAGATAGGTGAATGTTGTTTAGTAATAGCACTAATCATTGTTAATAAGGATTTCCCTGGGTCCTTATTATGTGCATATTGTTCAGCAGTTGCTTTATTCGATCCAAAGCATGATGTTTAGTGGGTAGTTTTAAGCTCAAATACTATTAATGTTATGCATGCTAAATCATAACCGAGCCAGCAGTGCTCTCTTTTAATTTGAATAACGCCAACACACATCCATTCAACATAATGGGATCCAGGTAGCCTCACAGGCTCTCAAACAAGGGGTCATGTTTCTTTACTGGTTACTATGCAATTCATCATTTACCAAACTTACTGAAGACAATTTGCTACTTGTACTTACATACAGTCATCAATTCAACCAGCACATCATATTTTATGTATTGACTTTCAAACCTCCTTTTATTTGGGTACCATTTAGCATTAACTAATTAGTTTTAGCCATTTAAATCGCTAGCTTAAATGACTACTAATGACATAAACGTTAATATTCATGTCCTCCAATTCTGAGTTTACTCATCTATGTTCTAGGGTAAGGGATTGGAAGAATTGTTTGAGAATTAGCCAGGCTATGGATTGGAATTTAGCCAGCCTAGAATTTGAACATATAGAGGGATCTGGCCAGGGTTAAGGTATGTGCTGTTCTTTGAAGGGGTTCCAATAGAAGACAAGGTATTGGTTTATTGTATCATATAAAGGAAGGAATATGTATGTTGTAATGAATCTCCTTCTAGCAGCTGATCAGTTAATAATACTGACATAAGCATAAGACACACACTCACTGTAGCTCTCGACTACAGAGCTTGCTCTTTAGTTGAATGGTAAGGCGTTGATCTTTGAACCCTATGGTTTGTGGTCTGCGTTCAGCCCTTGCCTTCCCATTCAATTCAGTTGCCATCTCATTGAAACGTTTTTAATGAGCTATGAGTCTCATAACAACTTACAGTTTTTTTGAATGGTCAGATAGACGCACATCACAGCAAAGCTTTGTAGTGGGAATAATTTATCTGCGACAGTCAGGGTTTTTTTTGGATGGCTTTTTAAAGGCTTTACAATTTATTTATATTTTTTTAAATCAGTAACATCTGCTGTTTAGTTTCTTGCACGCCAAATTTGGATTGCGCTGGAACTACCGTCCCTGGAGTGTGGAAATGGTGGACATGGCTGGCACTGGTCCAATACTCTGTCAAGTCTTTTAGAAATGCCACATATAACAGTCGCCTGAGCTTTATTATCAGCCTGCACACAAAGGAGCAAGCTGTACATTTAGACAGTGTCTTGTGTTCCTCTGTGCATTCCGTTTATTTATTTGAAAAATAGTGAGCACTTCCAGCTTTTTGGAAGGATACAGTACTTTGTAGAAACAGTTAGCTGCCTGACTACAGCAGAACTGTACTTCAAAGGCATTCTTTAAAGACATGAAACAGGATCACAATATGTGGTTTTTGTTGTCGTTGGCAGTTTTCTGAAACACTTACGCAGTAGATACTCCGCAGCATCCTGTTCATAGTCTGCGTCTTCTAGAAAATGGTCAATTTTCTTGCAGACTCCTTTAAAGGATCCTAGAAGGAAATGTAAATGTTTAGGAGACATACAGTAGGTTTGTCTACACTATTATTAATAAGGTAATTCTGCAGGCATTCCCCCTTGATGTTCATGTGCATTAATGTACCAGTGAATGCACAACACCACAGCCCAGGGTCAATGATCTTGTGGTATGGTAAGGTTTTTTTTATTATTATTATTGTGATTGTAACCCATTTTATAAGAAAGCCTTTAAAGTATATGGAGAAACAGTAGTATTCTGAAAAAGTAGCAGTTACTATTAGTGGGTGTGTGTACAGTGTAAAGTGGGTAAAGTATACAGAATAACTAAAATAAACTAGTTAAAATCTTTGACACATGCTGTCAGACTTGGCATACAACACAAATTAGATCAGTTTGATTTATACAATTTTACATTAACAGTCTGATGTCTTTTAAATAATTTTTCAATTGATGACAACAAGGATATATTAATTGTCGTTTATAGGTCCTGATATATTCTATTGTAAGTACCATATCTACTGTGATTTAATATCCATTAATTCATGGCATGTGGGTAATGAAGTATCTAGCATCAAATTAACTAAAGGCTACTGTATGAAACTCATGAGCAAGATGTATATATTGTAAGACTGCAGCGAGTCAAATGTAATATTTTAGGACTGCTACCCATTAAATGTGCTATAGCCTAATTAATGTGAGCCAGACTTGGGATATTTAATGGTGGTTTATTAGCCCATAAAACAGCAACCAATGTATTTTGAACTGTAAAAATGTTGAGCCCACTAAACTGTGCTAATGTTTGCAGTTTGATTTTTCATCCAGTAAATGCATACCTTTTAATGAGATGCATGCCATAGCAGTGTACAAAAGAAAACCGTTATCACCAATAAAGAGTGTTGTTAGAAGAGGCTATTATTATATAATAAGTCACCACCTTAACAGCAATAACAACTCATTGAGACTTTAACAAGCAGCCAGTTTCCTAACTGCATGCCATTGACTGCCTGAATGTAATGTTACTGATGATGCATTTACAATACATTGTCATGGCTGTGCACTGTATGTCTCCTGTCACTTGATAGCCTCCACAACTGATCAAAGCAGCCCTGTGTGAATTGCATCATCAATCAGACAGATCGGCATGGCTTCACTAGAGCTCTCCATCTTACCGGGAGCTCAGATTGACTTTATGATTGCCCATTGAAGCACCCTGGCTAATGGAGCTGTTATACAGAAGGTCTGGCGTGCTAAAAGCATAGCAGATATTGGGGAACTGATCTCTGCAGCATTTTTAAAGTCATTATCTCTTCTCTGGGATCCAGTATGCAAGTTTGGAGCCTGTTTCAAAGGGTCTTGACATTATTGTTGTGTTTTGTTTCCATCCTACTTTGTCTCATTACCCCTTACCAAATGATCTTCAATACCAATGCAATGGCAATGCAATGGTTCTGTACCAAGAGGCAACGTTCGCACAGTAGACGTATCAATGATATTATAATGGTATGACCAATACACACTGATAGACCATAATCAAAACATGTGGTACAATTTAGGATATATTCAACATAAGCATCCTGGAGGGACGAAAAAGATCGGTGGGTGAAGTAGAAAAGGCATTTATGGGCATGGGGGTAGGATCTGGAAGCTGAAAATATCATTTGATATAATCAATAAGCATATTGCCAGAAGATCTGAGTATGAGCTGACTCACCCAGCCTTAGTAGTAATCCCCTACACACCTCTGCCAGATCATTTCTTGTTTGCTCCCAAGCGCTTAGGCCTAAGAAGATCCAACAATGCTTTTATTGTATGTGCAATCCGGCCCCTGACACAACACTCCATTCCTGGTTTTAACCAACACTCAAACAAGTCTCCATAAAACACACAAAATAAATGAGTAACCTGCCCACTTTAATCATTCAATCTTTATGATGCACACCGTCCCATGACCAGAAGTCATCATGATAGACAAAGAACCTTGAGCACTAATAATTAACTCTTCCAGTGTCACTTCATTGCCATCCTTGCATTCATTGAGGATGATTAAATTAAAAGCACTATCATTTACTACTTGTATTCATTAATTTGAGTGCTTTACGCTCTTCACTTATGCTACATGCTGTAAAATGCCTTTTTGGTTCATCACAGGGGACAAGATGCAATAAAAATACATATATCAAGCCAGAGAAAAAAAGTCAGGAAACAAATTCGTAGTACAAAAAAAGTTTGTCAGTTAAACTGCAGTATTTTATTCCTTTATGATTTTTCATGAGCAAAGTATAAATTGGTAATAGATTTTTGTTTAATTACAAGCCCACAAAAGATGGGTTTGTGATTTAAACACCAATTGTTAATGGCAGATGGATTCAATTTTTTAAGTGTCTCAAAGGGGTTCAAACTGTTAGGTAGTTGTTATGATTTTACTCTGTTCATAGAGTTGAGCGGAGCTGCATTTACCAGGCCGGGTTTTATCAAGGTTGTGACTCAGCAGAGCGAGAGAAGAAACAGCTAAAATATAAATATAAAATATATGAACAGAACAAAAAATTGCCTGAATACCTGCAACAACCAGGTACATTTCTCAGGGCCCTATTCTAAAGAGCAGAAGACCAACAACCAATGAACCCTACCATGTATCACGATTGGTACATGTGTCAGGTGTACCTCCCTCAGCTCTAACTAGATGGCAGCATTGCACACCCTGGCTCCTCGCACCCTGACTCTTCCCAAGGCAGGTTTATCAGGTAGAAGACAAGTCTGACTAATTTTTTTTTTAGAATCAGTAAGCTGTGCTTAAACCCATTAAAATATTATTTTATTTTCTCATTTTATGATACAGATCTTTTGACCATAGCGTCCTTTTGAACAGCCAAGCTATAGAAATGCACATAATTGAACACTGCTTCTTGTCTTTCATGCAGATTTGTCCTTACTCGTTAGGCTTACAGTGCACTTTAATTGAAAAGATAGCAGAGCAGGAACATTATTATCAGTGCCATATTCAAGCTATTGGGCATCCATTGAATCAAGTTGTTTTAAAAAATAATTTACAAAGCCTGTATAAAATACTGTATCCCATCCTGATAAAACCTGCTAATGACAAGACTGTGTTTTTTTGGTGTGATTGTTCTGCTTGATTAATGACAGCAGTTTCAGCATACTCTCCTCGACCAATTAAACCATGGCAATGTTATCAGCTTACCGACTGTGTGTGTGTGTGTCTGAAAGAGGCAGTCAGCCAGTTCTAATCAGAGTGATTGTCCTACCTGGAACTCTCAAGGACACACCAGTCCCTTACTTTAAATGACTGGGGCTTTTAAAGCACCCACTGGGGACCAGGCTTCAGTGGATATAAGCCAGCCTGATGTGCTCCACTGCTTACAGCGATTGCTACTAGATGCGCCGGTCAGGAGGACAAATCAATATATCTGTTTTCCACAGTCCAGACATCACTAACAGCAGCGAGTGAAGCATGGTTTTTATAGTATTGCACTGCTTTCAAACTGGCAGGAGGGGGGGTATCGACTGTACGCATGCGGCTTCATGAGCTCCATCTGTGAATGAACCAGGTATCGTTTATGCTAGTGTGGATGAATGTGTATATGTCTCTCCGGCCGGCTGATAATATAAGGGTTTATAAAACAGAAAATTCTTATTGGCTATCAACATTCTACAGCTGTAGAAATAGTACAAATGTACAGAACGTTTTTTTTTTTATGTATGATTTTATTTTCATACTTTCTTGCTTTTTGCTAAGCCTAATAATACATTCCAACTTGTAGGGTCATACTGTAATATACAGTATACATTCTGAAATACCAATGAAGGCAGTTTTTTTGTTTGAGAATTAAAAAAAAAAAAAAAAAAAAAAGTTAATGCACACAGAATATGGTACAGGAAACTTCTCATTCTTTATTTTATTTATACAATAAATAATTTTAAAAAAGCATACTCTTTTATACATTTTTTTAAGGCACTTTGCAATTACTGAAAAATCTGAAAAATGAAAGCTATTCCCAAATGAAAATAAGTTTGAAATACTCTACAGATGCACTGTATCTAATTCAATTTCCAACAGGGCCCAGCAGAACAGTAAAGGACCACCACAAAACGGTATACATGTCATGCTTTTGCAATCTAGCAGAAGGAATGTATTTAAAACAAATACAGCCAGTAAATAAATATTTTTAAATGAAAATGATATGAAGACCAATGTGTTTTAGATGAACCATGAATGAGTGCACATGCCCAGTGCATCAATTTGCACAGAATTTGTTCAGCTTCACTGGTATCTCAGAGCTTAAGGCCAGATTCTTTGTGAAAAGCACAGAACAGCAGTGCTCAACACCGATGTGGTCTGAGTGATTTTTTTTTACAGTTGGCTTTGTGATTATAACAGAAATACACAGGGGACATTGTCATATAGCAATTTCATTTATTTGCACATTGATCCATGCTGAATATATAGAACTGTCTGCAAACAAAATTAATATCTGTCAGTAATATTCATTCACTAAAAAGTATGTGTACATAAACAGCTTTTTGTATAGCTGGGTGTGTGCATAAAAAAATACCTTTGTGTTTTATTTTCAGTATACTACACTATTGATCAAGATCTGGTTCTACAAGAATCTGTTACACACAAAACAATGAAGTTGAAGTAAGGATGGGTGCCATTCTAGGTTCTCATTATGATTTGGATGAGTTTCCTCAGTAGAAAAGGGATGCTCTCATGGTGTGTCAAGAATATCTCTCAAATCCAATAGCACGGAGCAGAAGAAAGCAGTTTAATCATTTACAGAAACAAAAACTTGATAATCAACTTGGGGAACTGGAATGTGAAAAAAAAGCATACAGGCCAAAGTGGGCCACAATATAGTTTACATATTGATGTTCTAATTCTACGTGAATCATATGTGGTTTTCATGTATTGAAACAAAACAAAACCAAAAAAAAAAAAAGAAACAGCAAAACACAAGGGAATCTGAAAAGACCTTTTGCTGCCCTGAGCAGTCAGAGCTACATTGCATTGCTGTGATTTGCTTTAACACTCCAGTTGAACCTGGAACTGCATTGAAAATACGGAGGGCTTGTTTTTATCCTGTGCGATCTCTATGGCTACCGACGAGGAGTAGGTAAGACCTTGTAGACCTCTCTTGCTAAGTACCATCCCCGGGGCTTGTTCTGTACTGGTTTGATTGCAGCTGGCAGTGTGGAGATGAGGGGCATGTTAGGTCCCTGGATATCAGTGTGCATTTGACTGCATTTGATTAGGTGGCGTCAAAACCTGACCCAGTTGGGAGGCTTGAACTTACCTGGGTGTGCCATTAAACTGGCCGTCTAAACCTTTCCCATCCAGGTGTGTGAATGTTTTTTTTTTTTTTTTTTTTTTTACACTGTCTGTTTGTGGATAAAGAATGAGAAACGTATATGATGTCGTGCCACTCTCTCCCTGGGGACATCTTGACTGGAATGCTAATAAGTTAATAACTTGAAACGCTCAATCGTAAAGTCTGATACCTTCTTTCTGAAACATCTACTTTCTGAAGAAGCCATTAGACTGAATGTAGCTTCACCTCATATGACTGGAAAGGCCAGGGGAGATGTATGAAATCTCTGCAGCACTTTACAATCCAATATCAGTGTGTTGTATTAGCAAAGTGACCCCAGCCTAAAATAATGCCCAGGATTCTTGATACCTTAGGAAACCTACAGAAATGTTGTAGATCTGTATAAAAAGATCAGATTCAAAGCAATTATAGCTAAATATCATCAGAATACATTATCAACACCATGTCCTGTGGCACATCTGAGGCTCCCTGGAGATTGCCAATGAATGCAATATTATACAAATATTGACTTGACGTACAGTATAGTGGAAAACTATCAGAGAATCAAACTTTTTAGAATGAAATCCATAATAGTTTTTAAAGGCATTAAAACAAGAAAATTATATATATATATATATATATATATATATATATATATATATATATATATATATTGTAACCGGCCGGCACTCACGGTCGTTCGTTTGCCTCTTTTAAGTAGACCCAGGACACAGGAAATGGAGTTTAAAGCGCGGTTGCGCTATTTTTAATACATCAATAAAACACAAACACAAACAAAACCTAACTCCGTTTTGGAGCGCTAACTAAACAGGTAATTCCCTGACTACCTCGCAGGACGGCTAAGCCGTTTACCTGTCACGCAAACACACAACACTAGTGACTGCTCGGAGACAGAGCACACTATCTGCCTCCTTCTACTCAGCAGCCCCGTACAGACAAGCTGCACGTCTTAAATACCCTGCACCTGGCATTAATTTACAATATATACCAGGTGCGGGTGATAATTAAACAAACAATTAACAAAACAATTAAACAAAATGCGCATCCGCACATGTTTTCTGCAGGGAGGATATTAACCCCCTACCTGCTGTGTTACAATATATATATATATATATATATATGTCCAGTAAGATGTTTTGCAGTATCACAAAGCAGTATTAAAATGTCAAATCTACAGCACCATTGTAAATGTATCGTCAAATGCACCGCTACGCACGGGTGGCATTTCAAATTTCATTGGGGACGACCACGACTTTAAGTGGGGGTCCAGGGGCCTAAAGCTCTTTTTTTGCAGATAAAAGCTTAAAAATCAGTTTATTATGGGAACAGCTGTTCTCATAACAGTCACAATAAATAGACGTTTGGTCGTCTTGCATCACAACAACGGAGGTTATTGATATGGTGATAATCTTAATAATAAAAAAATAAAAAAATAATGCCTGGAAGATTTTTTTTTTCTTTTCCTAAAGCTTTCAATTGTTAGTTTATAGAAATGAATAATGTTTGTTTTCCTAATGCAATAATACCATAAGGTTTAGCTAAATGTATTGCAAAATAGGTAAGCTGTGTGTTGTTCAAAAAGTTAATGAAGAGCTAAATGCTTATAGCAATGTGTACTATTGCAACTATTAAATACAAATGTGGGGCTGCATATCTTTCTTTTTGTTTATTTTCAACCTGGCTTCTGCGATCACTGGTCCTTTTACATTTTATAATGGACAAGGGCTCCACTGACAACCAGATAGAATGTTGATGGACAGCCGATGAGATGTGTAAATAAAACTAATATAACTGTCATTATTGATACTGTTTTTGTATTATATTATTTTGAACAGAATTCTCAATTACTTTTTTTCTTCTTCTACAAATCAGATATCAATTAACACTTATTTACTTGCCTATACCACCTATAAAAGAAAAAAATAAGTCACCCTGAAAAAATAAAATCGGGAAGGAGAGTGTACCTCACAACTATCCTACATTGGCTTCACATTCATTTTCTTCACCATTGTTCTTTGTTAAAAGGTAGTCACATGACTTTTTACATCACATTCATTGGCTGATTTATTGTATGATGTAATGTTGCTTCTACAAAAAGTCAACATGTAGTGTCCCCTCGGCTTTAGGTCACTTGTAGTAAATGATCATTGCCACATTAATGTCCTTCAACACAGGCTATATGCATCATTCAACTTTCCATTAAAACTTTTACTGTATAACTGTATGGAGACCTTTTGTATGCTGTAGGTCATTTGCACACATACTTAAATCATTATTCAGACCCCTGCTACAGACTGTCTGCACATCCTTTGTTGCAAAGGTATCTTACCAGTATGGCAGTGGACTGTATAATATTAATAGAACTAACAACGTTCATATAGTTTAAGACTGGAGTGTCCACATATTGCTAGTAATGGACAGTCAAACAGAGAAGGTCCATACAGAGAACATTATTGATTTGGATCACTTTGTAAATACCTTACAGCTACGGTATCATTCATCGTGCAATCAGTGCTAAATTGCGATATTGTTAATATTTAACCTAGCAGTACGCAGGATCAGACTGATCAATAGTTTCCATTATAAATCATTTACATGCACATATGAGTTGCTATTAATGGAGCAATAGATGCATTGATAATGAAAGTCCTGATTGTGTGATCAAACCAGAACGTTAAGACAGATATGCGAGATGAAGGTTTTATATTGTTGGCCTAAGAAATGTCAGATGTGTGGCCAACTACAAAAAGCAATGTTATGTTATTTTATTAACTTTATTATCTAGTAGGAAACTGCAAAAACAACAAATAACTTTGAACCATGGCCTACTGTAAAAGGGTAATTCGGTAACTCTATACTACCACCATTGTATGGTATTTGAAGAAAGGGAGATTATTCTTTAGTGCTTTTTAATGGGAAAACCAGCATCTTGCACCTGTGTGGATAAAATACAACATACATGTTTCCCCTTTGCTGAAACTTAGCTTTGATATTCATTGACAGTATGCAGTGTCGCATGTTGAACACTAATTTTATTGCACTGATTAGAATATTTAATCCAGGGGTTACACAGCAACATTTGATGTAGGTCATATTGAAGAAAAAAAAAGATGGTAATGTGGTTAATTATGCAGTCACACTTGTAACAGTCAATTTACTCGTACATGAACTGCTCTTTAAATCTCCACACCATATGGAAGGACTAGAAGACCAGTACAACAAATCCTAAGGGCTTCAGTGGTCTTTTGTGCAGGCTCTGTTATTAGCCACTTGCTTCATTATGTGAACCCCCCCCAAAAAAAACAGCAAATGCCCAGCTATATTATTAAATGGTCATTTATATTTACTCTTTTGGAATTTCCCACAGTTTGTAGACAATATGCATGAAGTACTGAAAAATAAGTAATATCCAAAAACTATAAACAGCTTTAAAAAAAACCTCAAATATGCTATGGTAACAACCTAATTAAATGTCCAGTTTGCTAATGGATGGGTTCAAATAAAATACATATACTGGGTTATGAAAACCCTAAATCCTATTGTATTCAACCGTGTATTAATAATAGGTGTATTCATAACAGGTGAACTATGGAGACACCAAGTCTATTTATACACCCCCTCAAAAGAATAAATATTTTTGAAATAAAGACCATTGAAATTGAAAGTGTCTGTAGCAGAGTGATGAGCCATGGCAGACCAATGCTTAATGTGCTGCTGCTTTAATTGTTTCGACAGGCTACAGTGACAGTGGTCTTTTCATGTTTGCAGATCATCAATAGCTTTTCAGTATTTTCCAAGAAAAAGACACAGATTCCTTTGAAGAGACCCAAAACAATTTCAGCACCTTCATGCTCTAAAAGTTAAATATTTGATGTCTAAATACTTGATTGTCCCCTGAATGTCACTACCATTCTTTTATTTTTCTGACTCCAATTCCTTAAGGGCATAAATATTTGAAGGCATGAGCCCTATGCAGTTAATGGAGAGAGTTGGTCCATCAAAGCCTTTTGTGTTCCAATAAGTTCAATGGTGAATGCTGAACCCTTTCCTATCTCTGTCTGCAACAATGCTGAACAAAAACAACAAAACTGTAATACCAGCCTGCTTAATTAGTGGATATTATTCTTTATGTAATCCACAGCTGGCATCTGTACATTGTCAATGTTGGCCTTGTGTAACCCTAGTCTCTTGTTAATTAATATTCTATGTAAAATACATTAAAAAAACACAGAACCTTAATATATGTGTCATAAGGTATACCGCTAGTGGGGACAAAACTGAAGCTGTATTCAGATTAAAGAGGCAGAGATTACACACGCCTGCCTCCCTACACACTGCTCCTGCTCATCCTATATGCATTTTAATCAGTTACTGCACCAATGCTTTGGACAACAAACCATGAAACTGCTTTGAATCAATTTGGCTACATTTCCATGCGCACCATAAAACCAGGCTGTAAAAGGAGATCTCATCTTGTTCTAGTAGCAAACTGGGCTCAAAGATTGCCTAACGAAATATCTGATGTCAACGTTGGTCTTGTTTGCTTATTTTTGGTAACTGTTTGATTGTTTTTTTTTAAAACAATCGTTATTTGATTCCGGCCTCTACACATCACTTTCAAAAGTTTTATGTCCTTGATTGAGTCACCCTCTCCCCCAAGGGAAAACTCCGCCCCCAAAGGTGATTCCACCAAACTTGTTGGCTGTGTTAGAGGGGGCTGCAGCTTCTCTCTGAGCTGGTGCTGCCCCTTACACCTGACCCACAGCTGTAACTTCAGCCTCTAAATACCCTTCCCATTACTATTACCCATCACTAAATAAGCTTACCCTCCACTTTACTCTATTTCACATGATATCGTCCTTTCCAAAATACAGTATACGTAGTAAGTAAAGCAATTTATTGAGTATGTCTCTTGTGATGCTGCGCTGAGTGCCTCATGAAAGATGAATGAATGTGCTTTATTAATGGTATGAAAAGATGTTCGGACCAGTCTCACCTTAAACCAAAATAGTTCAACATAGTTCCTGAATTTAATGCCATGGAATGTTTACTGTACCTAAGTAGCAATCTGACCAGTATATTGCTATGTAATTGTCTATGTACCCCTTATGGAACAAACATCTATTTTTAATATATGGTAGAAAAGTATGATCCTTATATTTTTCATATATAGAAATTGGCCCTTTTATATATTTTAAATATATGAGATATATTTAAAATATATTTTAGTCTGTAATCCATATATTTACTTTATATAGATTAGCAACTGAAATATATGGTGCACCATATATATTCCACATGTAAAATAAATATATGGATTACAGACTAAAATATATTTTAAATATATCTCATATATTTTAAATATATATATAAAAAATATAAGGATCATACTTTTCTACCATATATTAAAAAATATATGGGTTTTTTTCCATAAGGGATTGACTAAGGTAGCATGATCTTTGCAGTTTTGTTTAAAGCCTTTTGAATTTCAATAGAGAGACAACAGGTAGATACAATTTTCCCATATGCTTATTGATACATATACCATGTCTGCAAGCACATAGATCCATATAACACTTCGTGCACAGCTTCATATGGATTTTGTATAATATTGCATAAGACTTCTATAAACATGATTTTTAATATTGCATAATTTGAAATGGAGATAGGTACAAAGTAAATCCACATATTTTGGGGAAATATTATCAGTACAGCTGATAAATATTGCACATGTACATTAACTGCTCTGTAGTTACTGTTTTCAAAACTCATATCATGTCTGAAGCATGCAGTTTGGTGAATGGGTGGAAAAGCAAGTTATGGAAATAAAAAATGCACCAATCAGCCCTCTACATATGAGACTTACTGTACAGCACACAACTGTATGGTATATATTTAAAGGTACAATGGTTGTTGATCGAGGGTTTCATAAGTAACATTTTCCAGTAGTAATAGCTTCATCCAAACCAATAGACACTGGTTCCAAATTAGTACAGTAAATATAGGTTTTACTCAGTGGTGTTTGTGGTGCTGTTGTTGCTGTGTGTGTCAAAGTCTATACTGTTCTCCATACACCCCCCAGCCCAAGTTAGGTACCATGGAGCTCTGTCAATGTATATAAGCTGAGCAGCTAGGATCCCAATAATCATGCAGCCTGCTGCCACGCATGAGAACGGCAGGGTGCTTTTTTTTAATCAAAAGCAACATCACTGGGTGGCTGCTGGAATTTTTCTTTTGTAAAAATGCCTACTCTGTGACAGCCAGGTAGAACTGATTTGACCTTGCCTTTTAGTGAGTTTAGTTTACATTAAAAATGAAGAAATTAGATACTTAGAGAGATACTTACTGAAATGAATCCTCCAGTAGACTGTCCATTAATTATATTTTAAAGCATTGCAGTTATGCTCTTAAGTAAGTGATTGTTAGATAATCCATGGCAAATGACAACATTTCTGTTTATTCATCTCAAACACAAAGCTTAATGATTGTTATACAGTAGGCAGGCACTGCCAATTTCAATTGCCCTCTGAAGACATCTATACCAGAACACCTGCTTTAACTTATGTGTAATGTAATCTGAAGAATTCTGCATTTAGGGTTTAAAAAACTATTTTTTGCAAAATGTAACACAGCCTGTGCAGACGTTTAAGGCAACCTGTGTGATTTTTAATTTAGTTATTTATTATTTTTTCCTATTGTATTAATTTTAAAAAGAAAAAAAGAGTCTTGTCTAACATAATGTGAGGGAGAATGATTGATACAAAGATTTCTAAACACATTTTGATATAGGATTCATGATTAAGCATTTACGTCTACATGCACTTGAAAATGTATGGCAATGTTTGTGCAGTTACTTGATTGGACAATAAATTGAAGGGATTGATTTGGGTTAGCATTGTGAATACAAACGTAATATGAATACAAACGTAATATACAGTATTTTATAATAGTTGAAACAGTGTGTCAGTAGTCTGATCCATTATTCATTCACATTGATAATAAAATCAACAGAATAATTATCCAATTATCCGCGGTCAAAAACATGTTAATACAAATACCAGTATAGCATGTGCTTGGATGCCTTATTAGTCCTAAACTCTGCAAATATTAAGTTTCTTTGGAGGAATACCTCATTCAGGACCCTGTATACTGGGTCCTTATTTTAAGAGGTCTATCGTGCAAACCAGCTACTGAATCTTGAATAAAGTAAGTCTGCCTTCAAACATTAAGATAATGGGATACAATGCTCTCGTCGTTCATTATAGGCAACGATGCATTGTGAATACAAATATTTAGTTACCCATATAACGTGCATGAAGTTATAAGCCACAGGTTGGTGGGATATACAGTACAAACTGTTTTTTCAAATTGATTTTAAATTGAATTTGTACAGCCATGATTAATGTTTGAAAAGACGGTTATATTGCATCTCATAAAGTCTTGGTATTCATTATGGCGCTATATAAATAAAATTAAAAACAACACACTCCGTTTCTAAATATAAATGTGGTATTATACAATGAAGCTATGCATCATATACTAACACTGGATTTCAACAAAATTGAAAAACTGTAAATTATAACATAAAATTAATGTATCGACTAGGTATATTTAGATACTAGATGACATAGCCTATCCACACGACACAGGTAATGAACGAGACGTGTCCTATTAGCGGGGCATTTCTTTTAGTAAATGAAATGAAATGAAATAAATAAATAAAGCCAATACCTTCAAGACAGCAGGTTCTCCATAATCCGGAGTGGGTCATCACTTCTTCATTTTTTCTACTAGTCTCGTTATCATTTGTAGACTTAGTCCTGCATACGCCTCTGGAGTACAACCAATAGTCCGTCCCGACAGCTATAGTCATCAGACTAAAAGCTGCAAAAGCCCCAACTGTGGTGATCAACATTTGGACTCCTCTGTCACACATCCTTATAATTCTTCATTGTGGCAAATACAGGGGCAATTTACTGAGCTCCCAGTTCACCCACGCCACCGTCTTTAGGATCATGGAAAAGGGCTATATATTTTTTCATTGATAATATATAAAAATAGGCATACCAAGATCACAAAGTTCAGCTATGCACCATGGAAAGGAAAAAAAGCGCCTTTTTTTCTCAAGATAGAAGCATAGTCCATAAAATGAAGAAAGGGTTGTTACTTATAGGCAGAAGTCGTGATGAATGAACCAATTCTATTGACTAAAACGCCTCCTGTAGACTGACAGCTTCCCATGTGAAAAACGTCCACTTTTATTTATTCTTCTGTTGTTCAGAAAAAAAAGAAATATAATTTGTGCTTGACTCGATGCATGATTCCTTTCTGTCTTTTTAAAAAATGTTTTACAACCCTCAAGAAAATGAAAAAAAAAATCCGTCTGAGTTCATCAGTTTTGCTGCCGCTAAAATGTCAGCTTCTCCTGTTCCACGGCTCTTAAAACACACACACACACGCATACACACAGTTAGCTGGTTAAAATGCAGCTCTTGGGTAATGAAAGTAATAATACTAATAACAATAATACTGGCTCTGGCGGTATTGGTGCTGAACGGATAGCTCCCTACATGCCCTGAATTAGATTTTCACCTACAACGCCCACAGCGGCATCGACAGTTCTCTCTTGCAAATGAAGCGCGCTGTCCGCGGTCCTGAATGGTTAAGGCTGTTCCACTCAGCACAGCTGAGCTCGCGCTGAGGCTGCAAGGCGTTCCTAATCTCTCGACTTTCTCATCACCGCTGTCATGGCAAATAACGTTTGTTAATATACTTTTATAGGGGGGCGAAATGACACCGCCGACTTCACAACGCCTCTGGTCCCAAATGTTACTTCATTATGCAAAAATATTAATGTTAATATATACCGATATGCCTTCATGCATTCTACTATATTGAACTATGTGGTTACAGGTGACTTTCCAAAAGTCTTTATGTAACTACAATATACACTGAACAACTAATCATACAACCACTAGGAAAGAACCCATATTATTATTATTATTATTATTATTATTATTATTATTATTATTATTATTATTATTATTATTATTAATTAATTAATTTATTTGCAGATGCCCTTATCCAGGGCTACTTATAATTGTTACAAAATATCACAGTACAAAGTATCACATTACAAAAATATCACGTTGTAAAGTATCACATTTCAGAATATCACATTGTTGTAATGTACAATAAAATCAGTAAAAATGAAATAAGATCCAAAAATAGAGAATACAGTAAATAATTACATGTAAGAGCGCATTGGACGAAGAGCAGTTAACTTATAATAAAACTATAATAAAACTAATGTGTTGCATGTGTGTGTGGCGAGCTTTATATTTTACATTAACCTCTGCCCTGGGGCCATATACATATTCTAGATCCTCCAGTCGTTGTAGGTTGTCCTTATCTATTCATACTGTGTGTGTGTGTTTATATGTTTCTTACATGGTTTACACAGTGCTTCTGGACAGAATACAAGAATAATGCCTTTCTGGGGTTGATGTCAGCTTGCATGATAGATTTACTGAAGTTAAATGGACTTTACATGTCTACTGTTCATGGACTTTACATGTCTACTGTGTCATAGAAACCATGACCCATTGAAAGATGCTGTAGGTGCCCTCTCAAAATGTGCAAGATCATATCAAATCGATTACTGACTTAGACAGTAAGTAACTTTAAATGCCATTTTAATTGCTTTTTATTTTACATTTCATTTTTAATGATGTTTGCAGTTATTCAGAGTGGTTTGGATTTTGTTGTGCCAATATTTTATTATACATTTTTTCTCCACATCTGTCTTTATTTGGCTTTGAACTTCCTGTAGAATCCTAACTGTCGGTCTATTTACAATGCTGGTTGTTCTACACCTTTCATGAGCGACACCATGGAAATGGAGCTTGCCTGGGGACCCTAACTGTCAGAACTGAACTGTCAGAAAACTACAATAGGTTCTGAATCAGTATGTCATTTCCATGCAATACACAGCAAGAGTGGTGCCCCACGAACTGGTGCATCTTATCCTATAGTCTAGCACTGCTAAAAAAAAAAAAAAAAACCTTTGCAAGTTTTTGCTCAACAGGCTATTCAATTTTGATTGATTCTCTTAAAATTGTTTGAAGGGAAGGTGGATAAAGAATAATGAGGCAGGAGAGATTGTGATGCAAATGAAATGGATGAAAGATGGCCCTGGGGAGATCCCTCCTGAAGGTCACCGAGTCTAATGCGTTGTTGTTGGTCAATGTTTGGAGCATTAATGAGGCTGCTCCCCCTGCAATGTCTTTGATGGATGGACTGATGAGGCTGAGAAAGAAGGCTTATTTCTGATCTGAGCCTTTTGTTCTTCTAAGGATTTGAATTCTGATCCATTTTACCTTGATATTAAATTGAGGCAAGTTTTCATCTGGAAAATTGTGTACAAACCAAGAGGTCCTGGAGTAACCGCAAGTGTTCGATTCTGAAATCGCAGATCAAACGAGTTGCTCTGAGGTGATTCCCTGCTCAAGTTGCTTTTGTTTTGAAACGTTGGAATTGATTTCAAAAGAGACCATAACATTCAACAAATGCTTTAATAAGATTCACCTATGCCCACAAATCAGGTTCCACTTAACTGGGTTTAAAGTGCCTATTTTTATAGGCCAATCTGAATTTTCCATTTTATGATCTTATGTTACCCTCATAAGATTATTGTGCTGCCCCTAGAGTTTCAAAATCCATACCCAACCATTATTACTGCTCCCCCTATCATTGTAAAGTTGAACATTTTATTTGGTCTACATTCCCTCATGTTTTCTTTTACTGGACAGCAAGCCCCATTCCAGTTAGAATTAAACACAAAGCTGTGGCATTGTGCTTTCCAAAACAGTACTTTATTATATTCAAGAGGGCACTGCAAAATCTTAGTATGCAGGTTATGAGTCTATGTTATACAAGTGAGTTGAACCCTGTGCAGTATATGCGGCCATGGGAGGTTAGCAGTTAGATTGTCAGTAGTGAAATTGGCTGACGATTTATCGGAGTTAAAAGAGCGAGTGACCAGCTAGTCAGAGCATCAAAGGGGTTGGAGTTAATGCATTCTTTAACTTAATGTTGAAAACTGAAACACTTTCAGGTGAGAGAATGTCATATTCAATTTCTAAGACAAGATGTAAGAACTAGAATTAGAATTAGAAAGCCACAGGAGACTTTCAGTAAGTTCCGGAAGGGGAAACATTGGATTTTGTAAATGTACTGTACATGCAAGTAAAACCAGAGTATTGGAAAAAGAAAAGACTGCTGTTTAATATAAAGCTCTTCTAAGAATCAGCTATTTGTACCTCTTCTCAAGTTTTTTTCTATGCTTGGAAAACAAATGTCTTGGGAAGAGAGCAGTTTGTTTCCAGGAATGCATATTAATGAGATACCATAAGAGCTGCAATGTGTATATAATTGAAACCATTTTAGGATATACAGTATGTGTGTAGCAAACATGTGGGGACATCATCAATAAAGAACAATCTACACCTTTACTGGAAATAGTGAACCAAAACTCAAAATCAGCAATTACTCAGAGATTTGTTTTTAGCATGATACTGCATGACAAGCCCATTACGAAAAAAAAATGTTAATCTCCAATTACCAGTTCCATTCACTTTAAACATTTAGGATAAGATTGTTATAAAAATACAGTCTTATATGCATGGCAGAGAGAAGCAAGTGCAAGTGTTCAATCAAGAATGTGAGTATAGGGAATTTAACTACCTGGATTACAGGAGTAACAGTCTCTCTCTTTAGCTAATGCAAGGATATACAGTACAGTTCTATTGCTGTTCAGTTTCAAAAGTCAAAGGGGAAAACACATACAAGGCCTGTAACACAATATGTAATTTACATGAGAGTAACAATCCTTTTCCCCATGTCCCTGTACTGAGGTAGTCTTGTAATTTATTAATTTACACATTTTAGCATAATGTGTTCTGTGATTCATTGAACACGTTTTGAAATATCTGTTCATATTCTTTATTACTCTATTAACACAACCCCAACAGCTCTAATATGACTCTCACAGGGATATGATTCAGACGTTAAATTGAGAAATAGTGTCAGGTGGTATGAAGTCATTAACAAGCAGATGTGTTGTAAATCACGTTGTGTAAGGTTTGGCATAACGGCACTTTAAAAGATGGAAATGGTGTTATACCTCCCGTTACAATGCATATTAGCACAATACTGGGGTTACCAACCCCTAAAGGTGTACTTACCAGTCCTTGAAGAAAACATTTCCTTACCTTTTACATGCTTGGTGCTGTTTTTCACTCCTCAGTGCATAGCTTCTTGAGTTTCTCGAGCTCATGGTGTGCAGCTGCATGTGGGTGTACTGCAAGAGCTTCTGTTTATCTCTTGTTTTAATTGGCAATTTTGTTTATTATCTGTTAACAACTAGCCTACTAACATGTTAACAAATGCTGTTTGTTTTTGTTAATGTTAAGTAATGTGTGTGAGTGCGTGTGTGTGTGTGTGTGTGTGCGTGCGTGTGTGTGTGGGTGGGGTGGGGGCATTCCTTATGTTTATCTTTGTTTGTTTCTTTTGGTGCTTGTCATTTAAATTCTCATGAAAATGTAAGGGACAATGGTATTCCCTGACTCAAACACACCCTGTCATTCAGTCTGAAGCAGGCACTGACTGGTGTTCTGTATTGTGTGAGGGTTTACACAATCTTTTTGATGAACAGGAATTCAGCAAATCAATCCTAAAATTGTGCAACTAGCTTTGAATCTGAACTGTCTGGTTTATACTAGTTTAAATGAAGCCACACCTGGATTTAGTTTTTAGGGGGCTGGGGGTGACCTAGCCAGCTTTTTGCAGTCACTGTTTAAGATTTGCTTTCTTCTCAAAATGTTTTTTTTCTGAGTGATGAGTTCTTTCTTTTTAATCTTGAATTTGAATTCGATCCCACTGTGCTAAGCACAATCGGCGGAATTGCATATAGGTAGATTTTAAGAAGAATACAGTTATATAAAATAACCTTTTCATTGAAATGAAAGATTCCTCTTTTTCCTTGCGCTGATTTTTTTTTTCACCCAGGAGTACAGCATTATAAAATACCCAAAGAAAAATGCCACTGTGAAAATCAGTCATTCATATTCACTTTATAATCTCATTTAAGATTATATTTTACTCATATGCATTCAAATGCCTCTCTCATTTGAGAAAAAAAGGATGTGTAGAATAATTAAACCGAATGCACTTTATTTCAAAGCACTTTATTTTAGTTGTCATTATTACCAGGCAAACTTCAGATATTCATTTTAAATGTTATACTGCACAGATCATGCGGGTAAGACAAGGCCAATGTATTCAATAAAACAGTTCTAACATTTATACTATAGAAATGAACTGTTCCAGAACACATGATGACACCCATGGTGTTGCCATATAATATATAAATTACAACAACAAAGTTAAAAACATTGAAACACAGTGCAAAGTATATATCAAAGAAGATACTATTATCATTCCAAGCGTTTATCTTCTACATTTCTGCTTGAATGTTTCATTAAAAAGTTTGCATTGTAAAGCATGAGGAGGTTCTTTGCTAGAATTCAGTATTAGCCTTTTACTAGCACTATTTTAATAGCAGCACTTTGAAAAAAATGATTTGCTTCCACCAGCTTCAGAAAATGTTATTTTTCTCTTTCCCAACTGCTTTCCACCACCAGTGACCTGACATATGTAATTATTATGAAGATTACACTTTAAAATAAAAGGAGGCTGTGTGGTCCAGTGGTTAAAAAAAAGGGCTTGTAACCAGGAGGTCCCCGGTTCAAATTCCAGCTGACTCATTGTGTGACCCTGAGCAAGTCACTTAACCTCCTTGTGCTCTGTCTTTCGGGTGAGACATTATTATAAGTGACTCTGCAGACTCACACACCCTAGTCTCTGTAAGTCACCTTGGATAAAGCTGTCTGCTAAATAAACAAATAATAATAATATGAATCACAATAGAATAACTATTATTCATATGAATGAGCGTTCATTGTTTTAAGCATTAGCGCTGTCAAAATGTACACATCATTATTAACACTCTCAATACTCTAAGGAACAGTTGCTGTGGTAAAGTTATATAACTCTTTTGATACATTATATTATTGGACACATAATGGAAGACTCTGTGGTACAGCTACTACTAGATTTAAGTACCAGAGATACATTATGCTACAATAACATTCCTTCATAATTAACACAGGAGTGGTCCTGAATACACTGCAAGAGAGACTGAGGAGAAAGAAACACAGCAAACCAAAGGTCTCTTTAAATTCTGTCAACCCTCCCATGCACAAAATCCTGCGTCAAAATACAGACACATCACTGGCTGCCTTATCTTACTGATATGAGTCTTATTAGCATAGTAATTACTTTGGAGTCAGGGAAGCAGATCACTTTTACCCTTGCACAGGTAACTAACTAGAGCAGCTATATTAGCATACAAAAAAAATCTTAAAATGCTGGCTTTTTTTGCGAAGATACATTTTTGCTCCTTATTATTCACTGTGAATAGCATGCTAACTTTGCTTTCCTTTGCACTGCATTCTTATCAGGCTTTTCACTCTACCATGCATGAAACACAAAGTTCAGTGGAGTTCGAAGCTGATAGCTGAACCGAGTCCAAACACCATCATTTACTCACTGCTTACTGGGAAGAGTTTGGAGCTGTTGAGTGTGTTTTGACTGTATCAAGCCACTGTCAGATGATGAAAAGTATGTGATTGCCTTAACCTCTGAGTAGTCTAAATCCTGCCATTGTGTTTAGGGTGCCTGAAAGACATTGCTTATCATTTCTTATGGCACCTCAAATAAAAAGCAAGAAAATAAAAGTGACACAACGTGCTTTCAGGGACCAAGCAATACATGCGGCACAGCAGTGGTTCCCAAACTGGATGGATTTATGGGGGATTGCAGCACTGTCCCCAAAACAACACAGAAACCTAAAAAAGCAACACTCCTGAAGACCAATTCATTTAAATGAACACTGTCGTTAAGTGCCTGGGGTTTCTTTATCAGGTTTAACAGCTTTATCAGCATTTTATTTTCATAGTTTTCACTTACTACCTTGACATGACCTCCGTTGATCATGTATAATCTTAATTTACAATGTAAGTGCTTACAGTATCTACATTAAAAGGGCAAGAATGAAACTGCCCATTTCTAGTGTTTTGAGAAGCAGAGAACACATTTTGTAATTACACTATACATGCACGTTATAATGTAATAGCTTATGTAATTAACACCACTTTATGTAGGTACTATTTAATGAAGGCTATCCACCTCAAGTTACTATGTTTGGGATGATCAGAATCATCAAAGACAGACCCACTGCTTTATATCTGTTCAAAAAAAAAAACACTAACTAATGCCTTGCAGAGTAAGGTACTATTCGTAACTTTGGATGTGTCCTGGTGCGTGCTTATATAGTTAAAAAAAGACTTTAGTGAACCCACCCTTTGACTAAATCCGGTGTACAGAATTTTAAATATAATTTTAAATATGATACCCTAATACTGATTGAAGTGATGTAAAGCCAACCATGACATTTTGAGTTTGTAGCCATTGCAAAATGAAAGACAATTAAAATCAGGGTAAAATCTTGTGCTGAAAATCCTTGTTTGGTAACTTATTAGAAGTTAAACCCAAGCATTTAAAAGCAAAATAATGTACTTTCAGTCTGTGCTAATGGAATCTCCACTGTAAAAAGCAATTAGGCCCTAACAAGCTCTTAGTAATTAACAGACAATAACCTGTTAAGGGTACCATTAGCCCTAACCCTCACAATAATCACTTAATCAATTTGAAACTTTTATTTTTTTAATTATCTCATTAATTATTCCATAACAGTCCCAAGGGATCTTAGCTCCCATCTCTTAGTTCATTAAAACAGTCAGTTTACACCAGTCTTTTGGTATTACATTAAGAGTCTCTAACTACACTGTAATTACACAGTAATTGCACATTACGCATCAGTAAAAACAGTGTAACACAGCCACCATTTTTCTAATTTAGTTAAACGTGTTGTTGCTGTACAATTACTGTTTTATTACAAGAACGTTAGATTTGCCTAATATAAAGTGTTACCACTTTTGTTTTTAAACAAATATTAACTTAAATTTAAAATGTACTATTGAGCTTTGTTTTGAAAGTTATTGCATTGCTATCATGCCATCTAATCCTTTTTTTGTATCAGGAAACGTTAAAATGACTAAAATTGAAAGACTTTGATTAACACTGGATAATTAATTGTGAAGCCAAGGAATGAAATCTGAATTCTCAGCTCCAACTCCGATTTCGATTAGCAAGACAGGAGGTCTAACTAACCCATATGTTTTTTTTTTGTTCAGTATAATACAAGAAGAAAATGAGGAATCTCGAATAAGCAGAAACATTTATTCAGTCTGGTTAATTCATATTTCACTAAATATATGCGGTTTTAAAACATATTTACTTGATTTTTCTAGTTTCTGCAATACACACTGTCCAGCGATAACGTGTACAGATCACTCAGGTTGCTATACTAACCAGATTCATGCTCCTCTGTTTTTTAACCTGTAATTCATACCATGCTGTTAAAAAGTCAAGATGGAATGTAATTCAAGTATGGAAGCTTTAGAATATGCATGAAGAGGATGTGTTATTGATTAATACCAGTGCAAAGGTATTCTATATTTCAGACATCTGAAAGTTGCATGAATTAATTTAATTGCTGGAACACTGGCACACAGCTATGGTATTGTTCAAGTTCCTAAGTTCTGCAGCCCCTGTGGTTGCTAATTCAGAATTGTGTGTAATAATTCACGGGGTTTTATTTGCTTAGCTCCAGAGCTTCACACTTGTTTTCATTAAAAAAGGAGATTGCTTTATAAATGATTGTGCCTCCATAGTCAGAGATGGGCTTGGTATATGTCACAATTAAAACATAAATAAATAAATAAATAAAATAGAATAGAAGAAAAAAGGATTAGAATCCAAGTTATTAAAAAATGTCACAGAGTGCCCTTTAACCACGATTCACAGCAAACACATAAGCAAGCTGAAGGACATCCATTTGTCAATGCATGCATAATGAGCATCTGCAAGGGAACTCTGTGTTACAAATCACTAGCCCCACGTGCCTTTCTCGCTGAAGGCATTGGTTAACATCACACAAGCAGTTCTCCACCTTCAAATTGGATGACACTGCTTGAGAGACACCCAGGACTGAATGACATGGGGTGTAGAGGTCAGGATTGAGGGGACTTTTTTCCTGACTTTTATTGAACAGATAGTTCATGGACAGGAGGAAAGCACATCACTTAAATCTTAGAATAATTCAAAAGAGACTGACTACACAATACAATTAGAATGGTGTTTACTATGCATTTACTGTGCCTAAGCGTGCATAAACTAGCTTTTTTACTGAGTTTTACTACACCTACAATATTCACTATTCTTTACAGCGGTTTGCTATGCTTTTACTTTGGTGCACATCAGTAAACTCTTATCCAGCAGTATGACACACAGGCCTTTCTAATAATTCAGCATGCCAGTGTAAATATTTAATGGTGTGTGTAGTTTGGGGTTCAGAGAGAGAGAGCAGACAAAGTAAGAAAGGCTTTGTCAAACTTCACAGGGCTCCACTATTGTCTACCCTGATTCCTCCGGCACTCTGGTGTGGATATTGTCAGGAGACTCTGTGATCATCTGTTGGTTTTGATTACTGTGAATCCCCTAGGGCCAGCAGCACCAGTGCAGGTCAGCACTCCAGGCCAAGGGATATGTGAGAGATATCTGGGAATAAAACGTATTGCCTTGGGGACTAAAATGTGATCCAACCAAAAGCTGATCACTTTACACATTCATTACCAGATGCAGTGCAAATGTGCTGGTGCATTGCATTAGCTGTGTCACATTCAGCTGAGGGTACAACACTCCACATTTAAAAAGATATTATTGAGCATGTGTAATCCATTTGATCAAGATTTTAGAAAATATAGATATGCTACTGTAAAGAATAGCTAAAGTAAGTATCATGGTAGTTGTAAAAAATACATAAGTACTGAGGATTTGTGAAATGTGCCTATTCTATGCATGTGCTGTAAATATTTAGCATAAACTGTTACAGTAGCATACAGACAATGGGACTAACATCTGTATTAATTACAGGGAAGGCAAGCAGATTTAGAAAGCCTTTAAAGTAAACACATGGTTTAGATTCTGTTTCAAGTGCACAGTAAACACATGGAGGATTCCTTCATATTTAATGTCATAAGCTGCCTCCATTTCCATCATTACATTGTTCACCGGGACAGTTAAAGAGGGGGCATAACCAGTTATCCACAGCACTTACAGTTATTGAGGATTACTCTGCAAGCGCTTTAGGTTTTCTGTGATACTGTACTTGCAACATTTATGACTTTAGACGTTGAGATTGCAATTAGAGTATTAGAGCTTGAAATGACATACATATTAGGGATTGACACTACAAATGCAGAGTATTGCAATATGTTGTATTTAAAAAAATATTAGATCTGACAATCAGGTCACAGTAGATGGTTCATAACAGGATTGATTTCCAATGCATCGGACATTCGTGCTAGACAGTTCATCCTGCTTCCTTCTCGAACACTGTGCTGTAAATTATCAGCCCGCTAAGTCAGATACTAATAATGTTTTACCCAGTTTTTTTCAGTTAAAGTCTTAAGGCCAGTTTTCTTTTTTGTGTTACAATAATAATAATAATAATAATAATAATAATAATAATAATAATAATAATAATAAAAACATGACATTATGGAATTACTAAACAAGCTTATGTAATTCCTTTTATCAATGATTGAAGATTTGCCACCAATATATATATATATATATATATATATATATATATATATATATATATATATATATATATATATATATATTTAATTTAATTTATCTAATGCTGTTTTATTTGTAGCAAGTTATATATTATGATGGGCTACCATTTAGCAACATACAATTCTGAAAAAAAGGACAGGTAAACTCCAGACCATAAGAGCTGAACTTGGGAAGATTCTGTGGGCTTGCATTAAAAGAACTAATTTACTGACGAGTCACGTTATCCTGAACTCACTACGCTCAGGGCCTGGCTGAAGAATAATTTGCTTTTCTATTTGCTTCATGTGTCTGAATCACGGCTCTCCATTCCAAATACCTTTACACCAGGAGATATGATCCGTCCATAAATCAGCAGCTATGGGCCATTCTCTTGAGTGTTTGGAAAACTACCCTCTAGCACCAGCTTATTTCTCCAGCTTTTATTTTATTATGATCAAGTAAATGTTTTTAAGGTTTTTTTTTTTACTGGGAATAAAAACCGACTAAATGTTGTAGAATCAAAGTAATTTAAAAGTGTAATATAACATTAATAACATGCCACCTTTTCACATATTATAAAAGCAATATTATTCCAGTAATGAGATATTCTTTAAATACAGTACTACAGGAGCTTTAGTCAAGATTCACTGTGGGCCATATTGACAAAGTTTAAGCTTTAAATCTACTTTTAACAAACAATCAAGAAATGTTTTATAAATACCAAAAAAGATAAAAGAAAGCCAAGATGATTAATGCAGAAACGTGTATCTGTCATTGCTAAAGCCAACAGTGTTAAACCGCTGGAGAGAGGGAGCAAGCACATACTGAAATAGAGCAGCATCACTAGATTTTTACACAATGTATGTCATTTTGATCTGTTTACCCCATTTCATTTGAAGGACAGAATGGAAAACTTAAATTTCAGTACCGTAAAAAAAAAATATTAAGAACCCATAACATACAGCCATCTATTCAATTATTCTACATACCCCTGTTCATTAAATCATTATATTAGGACCTTCCCTGAAACTGTAATATTTTTTCTGACAGAAATGCAACACAAGACTTGCCTGCAGTGTTACGTGTCTGGTTTCCAGAACCATGGACTCCAAGCCCCACGATTGTCTTATACAGTATGTTATTCTAATATCTTATATGACATGTCTACCTAACGAAACACAGATTAACATCTGATATATATCTCACTGTGTATTGTCCTTTACTAATCAGCTCCAATGGACAATTAATCTTCATTTGGAAAATGCTAATTTTAAGTACATACAAACAACCTGAAGCTCTTAAGTTTTTTTTTTTTTTTTTTTTTTTTTTTTTTGCGGATCCTGCACCTTACTGCTTTATAATTAATTACACTAGCATTACCGATTCTATGTGCTGCTTAATGTTTGCTGCAGTCAGTTAGTGTTGTATTTGCAGCCCCAATATTCTCCTGGTTATACATAAATACATACCTACATAAATAAATAAATAACATATTATATCATCTCTTTTTTCATCAAACTCTTAAAGCAGCGATCTTAATTCACTTTATAATGGTGATAAAATTGTAAAATAATTATTTTTTATTTAATATCCTGGAAGACGTCTAGATATCTTTGATATAAATCACATTTAAGTTACTAGGAAGAAAGAAAGAAAAAAGTACTGTATACAGTACCAGCAGTGACATTTGAACTTAGTAAAATTAAACATCATAGTAGATTAAACAGGCATGCATAGAATAGCTGCAGAAGTTCACTTTTAGAAGATATTCATGTTTTTTTCTTCTTTTTTCCACGCATAATGATTCAATAAACACTAGTCGAGGATATTGGTTAACTTCTGGCTAGAGGCGCTCATGTGTTTTCCAAACATAGACATAAATTAGCCCTAATAGCAATATTTGGAAACACTTTGCAATAAGTGCCATTAATTAAAATGTCATTATGTCAGTGTCATTTTCTATTTCTTCAAGGACAAGCACATGAGTCCCTGTTTCATAGTGAGAAAAGACGATTAAGTTAAAATTTTATGACAACATGCAATTATAACAGGTGAACAGGTTCTTGCTCACAAAAAGCAATGGGAAAAGTGTAATACTTTACCACATGAAACCAACAGGGACATAGTTACTATTTTACTTGCAAGAGTTTGATAACTCAAGATGACAAGCACTTCAATTCAGAACACATCCCATAATTTCTCATATAACAACAGGACAGTAATTTATTTCAATCAGACACTTATTTTAAAGCATTTTCAAATTTGCCTTATTATTTTTCTATATCCTCAGACACAAGAAGATCTGGTCCACACAATAGAAACATTTTTCACACATACTGTACACGCACAGTGGCTGTAAAGGGACATGGCCGTTTTGCTTTCTTTCTGTGGAGAAAACAGTTACTGCAGAACTGAAGGACAGCTGGTTCAGCTGGTTTTAATGTTATCCCAATGATGGAAGCCCTTCTGGAGAAAAAAAAGTTGGTTGTATTGAACAGAAAAATAGCATAACTACCAGCTTTGAAACTGCTCTGCAGAAAGTGTCCTTTCCAGAGCAAAATGGCTAGGTGGATTTACAGCAACCTGGTATACACATGTCAATTCAACACCCCCTCCCACCTTCAAAGAGGGAGCACTGCACCTTTAAATTGAAATGTTAGTAATAGCATTAGACCTCAATAACAAATTCAGGGTTGATGTAGGAGAATCCTGCAAACTCATCTTGGTCCATGTTCATGATGAAAAGTTTGTCGGTGGGAGTGAGGTCTAGGGGCTGCTTGGTAAACTCCTTGTCAAAGTTTCCTGTGTCCCTCTTGTTTTTCTGTTTTGGGAAGAAGAAAACAGATCATTCAAATGGAAGCGTTACTTTTTTTTCTACAGACTACTTGTAATATTATGGTGCCTAGCTTTAAGCACCCCTGTAGGACTCATCTTCTTATTCCGTACTTGTTATGCCTGAAATATTCTTTCTGCACTAGGTAAGAAATAGTGTTTATTACATTTCTAAATTTGCAATCTTTAGTCATTTCATATAACTTTTTCATACAGTCTTGTTTAGATGTCTCTATGAAAGCTTGTAACCATAACTTGCCTTGTTAGACTGTTCTGATGTTTTGAGCATTACAATGATAGTATAAACATCCATTCTTATCCAAAGTATTGAGGTACTCACCAATTACACTTTACAGGAACTTTATTCAAAGGGGAAAAATCATTTACAAAAATGTTCTATACCCAATTACCATAAGCTTTTATATTTATCAGTTGTTTTCAATATGAATTTATTTATTTCCACAACTGCACAGTTGGAGCAGTGTATGCACAACGAACGTCTGTCTGTATATATTTCTTACAAAGTATGTCCAGATTGATTGTGACTTCAGCACTGCATGTAATAAAATGTAAGATCATATGAATGTACGTCTTGCAGGATTCAATAAAGCCCCATTCACACAGGCATGGCAAAAAGCATGACGGCCGTTTGTGAGCCGACACAATAACAAACGGCCACGCCTGCGTGAAGGTTTTACTTCCGCAAGGAACATTTATGTTTAGTCTGTTTAGACATATTTATGTTGCTTGAGACACACCATGAGCCAGTTTGCAGCAGGGATGAAGAAACATTGGCTCTAATCCACATTTGGAATGACGGTTCAATCCAGAGAAGCTTGGATGGAAGCGTCAGTAACAAGCTGCTTCCGAGGCATTGATACGCACCTTGTGTACTTGTGTCTGTCACCCAGGTCAACCTTGCTTTATCAAAAGCAGTGTGAAATCATGTAGCCGACCCGGGTAAAGCATGCCAGTGTGAAAGGGGCTAAGATGATACATATAGCATGGGGGGGCCAACACATTCTGCATGGTATAAATGATTGCCTACGCAAAACCTAAATTGAAAAAAGAAAGCTTGGAGCGTCGGGCCGTTGAACTGTACTCCACCATTGATGATCCTCGATGATGGTGATAATGATGTTCTAATCCTCTGCTACCTCCTCCACTGGTGTAGTCTTCCAGGCATTGGCAATGATTCCTGTGGTATGAAACTTCATGAGATATCAAAGTGTGTAAGGACCTGCCATAGGTGGATGTGCTCATATTTTGTTCCACTAATGCAGTATTTCTCAATCACCACCAGTAACCCCTTTATCAACTTCTCAATTGTATTAGTAATGGTAAGTGCAATGCATCTGCCATTCAGCCCATTTCATTGCTATTGTAAGGGATTGAGTGCCGCCACCAGTACAGTGTACAACTTTGGCCAAAAGTTTAGCATCACCCTATTAACTAATTTTGCTTCATAAAGGTGAATGAAACCTGCTAACATGAAATCTAAACCTAACATGAAATGCTTTACTACTATTATGGCTTCCGGTAGACTTTTACGATATCATTTTGTAGTTTGTCTCAATCCTAAAATTCTAGATGACGCAAAACTTTTGGCTGTAGCTGTATGGTAAATTGAGAACCACTACAGTAGGACAACCTGCTGTTCACGAGTCGGCATAGTATCGCCAAACAAATGGCACTAGCCAAAGAATCTTGTTGGCCTTCATTTGATGTCTCCACCTGCCAAGTTTCATTTGAAGTTAATGCTTATTTCTACAACAGCAGTGCAAAGTGGAGTGATTTTCGAAGCCCTTTTAAAAAGGTGTTAGAGAAATCTAGATTTGGGATGCACAGTACAGTAGGGGGAAAGGGGCCTTGCCGACCTTGTAGGAACTGATGGATAAGGTGCCTGTGAGCCAACCCAAGGGTAGCTGCAGTGAAGTTTTGCTGAGTCTATATAGGCCAAAACTGGATGGGGAAACGCAGGGGTGATTCAGAAGAAAATCTGTAATCGTGAGCATGTGTTGGTAAGTGGAGGGAAGGGGGTATGCTCAACTGGCAACAAAAATTACTTTAGAACCATCCGTTGAAGGTAATTTTAGCTACAATTTAGAAACTAGAATTTCATGCATTTGTCGACAGCTTCTTGTGAACTGTGGGGCGGCCCGGACCAACTGCCCCAGTGGTGAGCGTATTTTTAGGATTGGCAGCTTAGGGGGTCAGCTCCTGCTTTGGATAAGAAAAGCACAAATTAACAATGAAAAGAAAAAGCTTGCTGGCTGTCTGATATTTCTGTGGTGCTTAGATTTTCCCATTGGCCCCTCATCTCTTCTGAATGAGATGCCTGCTTTAGATGCCAAAAGAAAACTGCACAGAAGTACATGCAAGACAGACAGACAGACATACGTGTAGACAAACAGTAATTGGGCAAGTCTTGTACTATATTCTAAATTGGTCTTCATGGTTTGTTTTTCTAAGCGGGGACAAGAACACAATGTCGACATCTCACACCCACCAATTACTTGAACACAAAAGCCGGCAGATGGCACATCTATATATGTAAAACAGAACAGATTTGATTCACATTTAGGGCTTCTATATGAATTATTTAATACATCGTGTCAGAGTTACTTGATAATTACGAGCACTGCATTTCCTTTTTATCAAACAGCACTTTCAATATAGGGGAAATACAACATGAATACTTTCATAATAGCATCGTTTAAAGAGCTGGTCCTTGGGCAGTTTTTTTTTTTTAAGTGTTACAATAAAGAATAAGGCCTTTTTTAGTCTTTCGTTCCTAATTTTACTCCCTTTGGCTAAATTCCAAGTGGGTTGTCCATAATGCACTACCCAGCAGAAAGTGTCCAGCAATAAATGGGTCATGAATGTTATGCAGATGCATGTGAAATGCTATGCAGATGAGTGCAATGCTATGTAGGCAGTTTGTACCGTCTATATAATACATGTCTGGATTAGCAGCATCCCCAGGGATAGCTTTGTAAATGAGATTGTTACATTCATCTCTATTGGATACTGAATACCCTGTACTCCCAGACAATAAAAATAAGCCTGTTTGGTTATATTGTATTGTGGTATACAGTACATGGGTATAACCCAATAGAAATGATTAGAATTCAGTCTGTATGTATGCATTGTGTTTTTTAGTGATTTAAAAAAAGGCTCAGGATAATAGAGCTTGGTTTATAAAATTGAGGGGTGTTCAGTTTGAAATAGCAAGAAAATACTCCTACGCTAGTGTAGTGTCAAATCTCCAACATAAACCAACAGCAATCCAGAAAAGATTCCTTAATCTCAAACCTTATTTTATTTATTTATTTATTTTTTTAATTAGTGTGTCCAATTATTATTTTACCCCACGATTCTCCCAATTTGGGATAATTCCCCACATGGATCAGGAGACCTGAAGGGTCAGTGGGCGTCCTCCGATCCCACGACCAAGCCAGCTTCTGTCCTCTGGAGGACAAAGGCCAGCCCTGCAGGTGACCGCTCTGAGCTTACTGGACACCTGACCAGCAGGGTTCGCTGTAGAGCGATGAGGAGAAACAGGCCGACAACCCCAATGAAACAAATCATTAATAAATAAATAAATAAATCAATCAAACATACTGGACATGCAAATTATACACAAACACACACACACACACACACATATACATACATATATATATATATATATATATATATATATATATATATATATATATATATATATATATATATATATATATAGATACACACACACAGACATATAGATACATAGATACATACATACATAAATACACACACACACGTACATGCGTACATAGGAAGAGACTTTTACCAAAATATCTGCTTTTTTCCCCCAGCTATATTTATTAGCTGCTTGCAATTATTGCACCGTAAGGGTATTTTCATTTTGTACCAAGGAAGTTGATAAAAACCCCACATGCTTTCTGCTGACTCATCTTAGCTAATCTTACTAGAGTTTAATTAGAACTTTGATTCTTTAATTTCTTCCTCTATGTTTACACTGGCTTTTCAGGAAAAAAGGGATTAAAGCTCAGTTGTATGTAGGAACCAATTCTCTGTTAAGATGCGCAGAAAAGCAGTGTCAGACGGTGACCTGTTTTCAGCTGATAAGCCTCAGACACGTACGATAACCGGCTGATTTTAATTTTAGGCTGTGACATTCAGAATTAATTATTATTCATGTGCTAAGTGAAAGTAACAAGGAAATGCTAAACCAGAAAGCAATATCTAATGTGTAACAACTTCTAATTAGGGAAGTATAATAATAATAATAATAATAATAATAATAATAATAATAATAATAATGTAGCAAATAGGGATTTGAAATGTGATAATACTAACTTTCAAATATTTTAGGTTCAAATCTACTAAACAAATATTACAAGTTAATATGGGGCGTACATGGGACTGAGCAGCATCAGCGGAGTGGTTTTGTCACCTAAACATGAGTTATCCAGATAATGATGAAACAACTTCAAGTATTTTCTCATCAGAAGAAACTTCCATGTTCCACCAGCATAGAGCAGTGCACATCGACAAGCTTAAATTACACAACAGTACCTCTATTAGTTTTTATATATGTTTAATTACTGTTACTTGTAAGTTAAGTACCGTATCTATTTTAAACAACAAGAAAAAGCATTTAATTTCAACTACATAATAACTGGATCGGGTAAAAAGAAGTTCCTATGGTAGAAAGGCAATATGGTATTTAACCCTGCATTGTCCAAATATATTTTTACTGTATGTATGTATGTATGTATCTAGACTCTTGTACCAAACACAGGGAATGTATTGCACATGAATGTCTTTTGAGGGTCGATTGTAAACACTACGCTACAGAAGGTAGCAAAGTCTTGTATCATGTGTATACTAATGGGCATTACAAGGTTAAAAAGCTGCACCCAAACATTTCAAAAGAACATTAAGCATTCCCTCACACTATTTCCTATATAAGCTGTTAATATTTGTATCCTGTTTTGAAGATAAATAAAACAAAACACATCACGACATTGGTAAAAGATGCAAATCACTCCAGTAAGGAAATATAACATACCTGTTCAAGAGAATAATCGGTTTAATTTAATATTTTATTTTCTGGAAAATACTTTGGCACATTAACAGCAATTTAGTTAAGCAAATACAACATCATCGAAGCACTAATTTCTCATATATTAAATCACATCTGTTAGTTTTTCATGCACACAGCGTATTTTTTATTTATTTATTTTTTGCAATGCAAAAGCCAGATCTCATCATCTGAGTTTAGAAAAAGACAGAAAATTATCTATAAACTTTTTCTTTTTTTTTTTTTTTTACAATACTTTAAGGCTCACACATAAAATCCGACCACTTTGTATGCAAGAGATCCACTGAACATAATTTGACACTTTTTTTTTAACTGCATATATATTTTCTTTGCGAGACATTTTACCAAAAAAAAACAAACAAACAAAAAAAACACATTAAAGCCCTGTTATAAAAACCACACATCAGTTTTGGCAGAAACTAGAAACAATATGGTTTAATTCCAACAGACTGTGCCATGTCTCAGAGATATTAGATGCCAGAGAAAGCCAATTAAAAATAAATATTCAGGTCCAGTTTAAAACAAAAACCTTCAGACTAGTAACGGCCCTGAAGGGCTGGCGATGGGAAACACACTTATACAGCAATGCTATATACAAGCTACAGTACTTGAGCACCACTACAAAAATATACTAGAGTCACACCACTAACAAATGTACACCAAACAAAAAAATTGCCTTTTTAACATGCTTGAAATTACTGAATTCATACTTAAAAAAAAGATTTGTAGTATTATAAATTCCATCCTAGCTATCCCACAACTACATTTTTTTTTTTTTTTTAGAAGCAGCTCATGCAATATATTCTTATATTAGGGTGTTTGTTTTATGTCCTTTTGTGCTTCAAAAAGGCTCCAATTAGCTGAACAATTAAAAACCATTGACTTAATCCCAGAACTGGGTCAAGGTCAGAGGGCCAACAAAAAGGAAACAGCCGAGTCATACAGTCACTCAAAAATCAATGGCGCCTTTGAATGATCTAGGTTAATAACTCCAGTATGCTAAGCCTAGTATGTGCAGATGAAAGAGAATCTGGAAGAATGTCTATGCAATGCTAATTGCATAGGGAAGCATAAGGGTTTGGAGAAGGGGGGTTATGTTTGGTGCTATGAGAAATTAGTAATGATGGCATTGATAGCATCTTATAATAATCGTATAATACATCCCTGTATTATCATTATATCTGGAATGATGTGGTCACCCTGCTTGTTGATATTTTCTGCCATTTGAAAAATTAATACAATGGAAAAAAGAAAGAAAAAAAATGTTGATCCCAAATTGTTTGAGAGATGGTCCAAAAAAAAAAACAAAGGTATTTTATTTTTTTCTCAATTACAATTTTTAAATTTTTTTAGGAGGTCTGTAAATTGTTTCCACATTGATTTGTGAGCCCATGCCTTTGTTTTTTTTTTTTTCTTAACTCTTGACTTCAAGATCATTAAACTGAAGGTTAATATAGGAAAAGCCCTCAAATTCTGCTTGGTCAAGGTTCATGATGACCTCCTGGTCAGGTGGTGTTAACACTGGAGGATGGCGAGTGAAAAACCGGTCGAAGTTTTCAGCTTCTCGGCCACACTGTAAGAGGGAAAAGAAAAGAAGGCATGTGTGGGGTGGAAACAAAACAAACACGGTCAAAGAAAAGGAAAGCAAAACAATAAAATACAAATAAATGGAACCAGTAGGTGCAGGAGCCTACCCATCACGGAACAACCAAAGCACTGCATCAAATAAAAATAAGAATATGAAACAGAATCCACAATCAGAAATTGCAGATACTTTGCATGTTCAGAGAATATGTATGAGGGTTCGGTTTTGTGCAACGTTATGAAAAATGAACCAAGCTAATTAGCCATTATCTCCGCCCTTGTCATGGAGTCTGGAGGCTCCCAGTTACATCTTCTGACAATCAGCAATTGAGATAATATTCCAAAAGCAGCAATAGGGTAAAGGAGTTCCAGCAGAGCTGTGCAACTGAGCAGGACAGAAATCTCAGTGTTTCAAGTGTGTTATTTAACCTGTTGTAGTGATGATCCCTGCTTCTGTGCAGTGTCCTCCACTGCACCATGTCTTTATGATACACCTGGTGATACATACCTGCGAGATTTCAACTGATCACATGGTTCAATAATATAGTATTGGGGGAATGCGATTTACAGTGTACTGCATCTGCTTTGAACACACTAATCAAACTGATAGATTTTGTCACTGATTATTTTTAAAAATCAAGGGCATTCATGTCTTTAGCTATTGACTGTTCTGTGGACCACACACACATCATATAAACATTAGTGACACAGTACTCCTTGCATCACAATACTTACAGTAGCATTAGTATATACTGTATTCTTGTTTGCTTGCAGCTTCTTAGTTGAACACAAGAAGTACCCCTAGTTTTAGTCAGATCAGGGGCTCAATGTTATATTTAAAAATAAAACATCTTTACAAAACAGCATTTCTAATTAAACAAATATGCAAAAAGGGACTCCTTAAAAAAGTATCCCATTTGAGTTTATGATTTATGTTCCAAGTGGTCAGCTCTTACTGACCTTAAATATGATTCACCCCCAAAAGATTCAACCAACCGTTTGAAAAACTTTCAACACAACGTCTTTGGAACAGCTGGGTTTCCTGCTGAATCAAACAGGCTTTCCCATTCCTTTGACCCAGCAGGAATAAAATGCATGTAAATGCTTTTCAGAAATCAATCTGAACTGTTTTGCAATTCAGCAACAGTACAATGCTGCTGGTGTTTAATAGCATCAACAGGTATTTTATTAAATTGCAGCCTTTCCCTTTCTCTACGGGGTGCTGAACTCACAGAATCTGCTAAATACTCAAGCTGCCTCTTTAGATCAAGTGTTTAAAGCACGAATAAAAGCGATCCCATCCCATCACTTAACAGGGTACCAGGACAGGGTTTAGAGCGGGTGGCAATTTCGGAATTCACCATCAACTTTACTGGTTGCTGCTAATCCAAATTATGTTTGTAGTTCATACAAAAAGGAACATGTTATATATTTTTAAACCCCCTTTTCTCCAAACTTGAATTATAAAATCAATTATTTGAGCTCCAAATGATCACTTGGCTTCGGGACAGCCAATAAAAGCTCCAGTTTTATAAAGCTCTTCGATGGATGCATAACCCCAAGCTTGTGAGTTTACTATGCATGTAACACTAACAATTTACAGGCTCATCTAATAACCAAATTATATACGATAAAAATAAGGTCAGTACATTAAGACGGCATTATTAAGATCCCCCACTGATTTAGATTATTAAAATAGATGTTAGATATTTAAATAAGGTTAGATATCACAGTGCCAGCTTAATTTGGCTAAATAATATAATAACTGAAGCATTTTAAGTGATCAATATTTCACCCGGTTGAGAAATGAACTGTACATTCTGGGTATCAAAACTTGCAGTGCATTACACCAATAATTACATTATTAATTATCATAAAGTTGCCTGATATTTGAAGAGATCTATTTTTCAGCAGGGAATGGTTTGCAATAGGCATCGTGTTTTAGATTCTATCAAAGCTTGAAATTGAGGCAAAACCTTTTCAATGTCCTTGCAGATATACCTGTCAGGGGCAATTAGCATCACATGGCTGGCTGTACACAAGGGGAATGGAGGCTATTAAAAGACAGATATCTGACAGGACTAGGGCTACAGCCTTATGTCTTTTAATACTGGGCCCAATTTTATAGCAAGTGCTAACTTTCCCCCCTTTTTCTCTGAAAGAATGAAAAACATGCATATATCAGGATTGTAAAACTAGCAACAAACCACTTTAACTCAGCACTTCGCAGTTAAATTGTTCAAGTCATTTCTATAGTTTTATAATATGGACATTGTTTTACTTCTAGAAAATAAACTGCAGTCGCTTCAAAACAGGGTCTGTTGTGTATAGAGTATTGCCATTCGTATACTGATCTCGTTAATGTGTGTGTGTATATATATATACAGTACTGTGCAAAAGTTTTAGGCAGGTGTGAAAAAATGCTGTAAAGTAAGAATGCCTTCAAAAATAGACATGTTAATAGATTATATTTATCAATTAACTAAATGCAAAGTGAGTGAACAGAAGAAAAATCTAAATCAAATCCATATTTGGTGTGACCACCCTTCGCCAGCATCAAGCATCAAGCATCAATTCTTCTGGGTACACTTGCACACAGTTTTTGAAGGAACTCGGCAGGTAGGTTGGCCCAAACATCTTGGAGAACTAACCACAGTTCTTCTGTGGATTTAGGCAGCCTCAGTTGCTTCTGTCTCTTCATGTAATCCCAGACAGACTCGATGATGTTGAGATCAGGGCTCTGTGGGGGCCATACCATCACTTCCAGGACTCCTTGTTCTTCTTTACGCTGAAGATAGTTCTTAATGACTTTCGCTGTATGTTTGGGGTCGTTGTCATGCTGCAGAATAAATTTGGGGCCAATCAGATGCCTCCCTGATGGTATTGCATGACGGATAAGTATCTGCCTGTACTTCTCAGCATTGAGGAGACCATTAATTCTGACCAAATCCCCAACTCCATTTGCAGAAATGCAGCCCCAAACTTGCAAGGAACCTCCACCATGCTTCACTGTTGCCTGCAGACACTCATTCGTGTACGCTCTCCAGCCCTTCGGCGAACAAACTGCCTTCTGCTACAGCCAAATATTTCAAATTTTGACTCATCAGTCCAGAGCACCTGCTGCCATTTTTCTGCACCCCAGTTTCTGTGTTTTCATGTATAGTTGAGTCGCTTGGCCTTGTTTCCATGTCGGAGGTATGGCTTTTTGGCCGCAAGTCTTCCATGAAGGCCACTTCTGACCAGACTTCTCCGGACAGTAGATGAGTGTACCAGGGTCCCACTGTTTTCTGCCAGTTCTGAGCTGATGGCACTGCTGGACATCTTCCGATTGCGAAGGGAAGTAAGCATGATGTGTCTTTCATCTGCTGCAGTAAGTTTCCTTGGCCGACCACTGCGTCTACGGTCCTCAACGTTGCCCGTTTCTTTGTGCTTCTTCAAAAGAGCTTGGACAGCACATCTGGAAACCCCTGTCTGCCTTGAAATTTCTGCCTGGGAGAGACCTTGCTGATGCAGTATAACTACCTTGTGTCTTGTTGCTGTGCTCAGTCTTGCCATGGTGTATAACTTTTGACAGTAAACTGTCTTCAGCAACCTCACCTTGTTAGCTGAGTTTGGCTGTTCCTCACCCAGTTTTATTCCTCCTACACAGCTGTTTCTGTTTCAGTTAATGATTGTGTTTCAACCTACATATTGAATTGATGATCATTAGCACCTGTTTGGTATAATTGTTTAATCATACACCTGACTATATGCCTACAAAATCCCTGACTTTGTGCAAGTGTACCTAGAAGAATTGATGCTGTTTTGAAGGCAAAGGGTTGTCACACCAAATATGGATTTGATTTAGATTTTTCTTCTGTTCACTCACTTTGCATTTAGTTAATTGATAAATATAATCTATTAACATGTCTATTTTTGAAAGCATTCTTACTTTACAGCATTTTTTCACACCTGCCTAAAACTTTTGCACAGTACTGTATATATATATATATACACACACACACACACACACACACACACACACACACACACACACACACACACACACACACACACACACACACACATACATTCATACATATACATACATACATACATATAAAACTGAGAACATTGAGAACATTGATTCTCCCAACTTTCAGCTTTGTATGAAAACGAACCTTGAAACCTGTATACAAACCACTACAGAGCAATATACTACAAAGAACTGTATTCCATGAGATCTTACTGATTATTGCAACTTACATGGTCCCAGGGCCCTCAGATGAAGGCATCATACTATGGCTATCCAAGCTACAGCTTCTCTCCTGAGATGACACAAGGTTTACAGTACACATCTATCAAAGCTAATGAAACCACTCCAGCTTTGTATGGCTGTGCTAATAACCAGCAGTAACCTCAGCTTGCTTTTGTTCGCTTTTCATCTTTGGGGACCGAATCAAGCATGATCTTCCTCTTTTAAACCTTATCTTGAAGATAATAATAAAAAATAAAAAAAAACGAGAGAAAAAAGCACAGAGAAAACAGCAGCTTTCATTATTTTAAAGTGACTCTGCTAATCTCAGCTCTCAACTCTGATGGCTCCTCAGCTAGGCTCTCCATCCATTCTATATAAAGTTGCAATCCACTTTATCAGGCTTCGCTGAAGGTCATCAGCTATGGTCACTCCGTCTGTTTAACAGCCTGGCTTTAAAGCCCAGACAATGATCTTTGTAGGATTTATCTGGAAAAACAAATCATGGAAGGCAAAAACACTTCAATATGTCTGGGCGGTCGCATTCAAGTTTACCTGGATTATACTTTTTTTTTCTTTGGGACACAAAGTCATTTATCACACAGCTTTGTTGATATTTTTTATCTTCTTTTGAATCCTTTTTCCTCCAGGTAAAAACACATACCCTCTGAATTCAGGCCTCCTTATACAATGATTGACAGCATTTCTTGATTTCGAAAAGAACCCCATAATACATTACTTATTTTTTCCATGTCTGGGAGTTCGCAGACAGTAATCCATGCAGTTTATGACAGATTGTGGTTAATATTTCATTCACAGGTTTTTGTTGTTCTGCTTAGGGAATATAAAAATGCTATTTCCCCCTCTCCACTGTGAGTATTATGAATGTCTCAATTTGGAATACAGTGTAAATATTCCCTGTGGTTTTGCAAGTATTTTATAACAACAACAATATTCCTTGCACTTGGTTTGTACTAGAGCTTTTTCAACTTACGTTATAGTAATATTTCCTAATTCTAACTTCTTCTTAGGGAATACGATCAGACTGACGTTTAATGACACTACTTATTCACAAAGCCGAAAAACCTCAGGGGTGAATTTTTGCCTCAGGCCAAAGCAATGTGGGTTTCAATGTCCGCAATACAGTATGCAGGGGCACTGCACAAGAATCGGGGCACGAGAAGTCTCGCCATGGAAGCCTTTCTCCTTCTGCATGATATTGTACTCACTTCAAGCACACACCCTAATAATTAATGAAGCAAGAATAGCACATTGACGTGGTGCTTGTGTTGGATCTGGCTGCGTTGCTACTGAAAGTGGGGCAGTGGGGGAATCCCTCCTGCAGTAATGTTGTATTATCCAGTCAGTGGGATAGCAATCCAGAATCAGCACCCTGCAATTAATCTCCAAGGGAAAAAAAAACAATACATACAAGCACTCACAAACCATACTAACTGTAAATCAAAACAAGAACGGCAGGCTATCAAAAGATGCAGAGGCATGACAGTATGCTTTTACCATTAATGCTACTGCTAATCTTTAAATTCTTTTTTTAAAGCATCTTGGGGGGGGGGGGGATTTTATATATATATACAGTACTGTGCAAAAGTTTTAGGCAGGTGTGAAAAAATACTGTAAAGTAAGAATGCTTTCAAAAATAGACATGTTAATAGATTATATTTATCAATTAACTAAATGCAAAGTGAGTGAACAGAATTAAAATCTAAATCAAATCCATATTTGGTGTGACCACCCTTTGCCTTCAAAACAGCATCAAGCATCAATTCTTCTAGGTACACTTGCACACAGTTTTTGAAGGAACTCGGCAGGTAGGTTGGCCCAGACATCTTGGAGAACTAACCACAGTTCTTCTGTGGATTTAGGCAGCCTCAGTTGCTTCTCTCTCTTCATGTAATCCCAGACAGACTCGATGATGTTGAGATCAGGGCTCTGTGGGGCCATACCATCACTTCCAGGACTCCTTGTTCTTCTTTACGCTGAAGATAGTTCTTAATGACTTTCGTTGTATGTTTGGGGTCGTTGTCATGCTGCAGAATAAATTTGGGGCCAATCAGATGCCTCCCTGATGGTATTGCATGATGGATAAGTATCTGCCTGTACTTCTCAGCATTGAGGAGACCATTAATTCTGACCAAATCCCCAACTCCATTTGCAGAAATGCAGCCCCAAACTTGCAAGGAACCTCCACCATGCTTCACTGTTGCCTGCAGACACTCATTCGGTACGCTCTCCAGCCCTTGGCGAACAAACTACCTTCTGCTACAGCCAAATATTTCAAATTTTGACTCATCAGTCCAGAGCACCTGCTGCCATTTTTCTGCACCCCAGTTCCTGTGTTTTCGTGCATAGTTGAGTTGCTTGGCCTTGTTTCCATGTCGGAGGTATGGCTTTTTGGCCGCAAGTCTTCCATGAAGGCCACTTCTGACCAGACTTCTCCGGACAGTAGATGGGTGTACCAGGGTCCCACTGTTTTCTGCCAGTTCTGAGCTGATGGCACTGCTGGACATCTTCCGATTGGAAGGGAAGTAAGCATGATGTGTCTTTCATCTGCTGCAGTAAGTTTCCTTGGCCGACCACTGCGTCTACGGTCCTCAACGTTGCCCGTTTCTTTGTGCTTCTTCAAAAGAGCTTGGACAGCACATCTGGAAACCCCTGTCTGCCTTGAAATTTCTGCCTGGGAGAGACCTTGCTGATGCAGTATAACTACCTTGTGTCTTGTTGCTGTGCTCAGGCTTGCCATGGTGTATGACTTTTGACAGTAAACTGTCTTCAGCAACCTCACCTTGTTAGCTGAGTTTGGCTGTTCCTAACCCAGTTTTATTCCTCCTACACAGCTGTTTCTGTTTCAGTTAATGATTGTGTTTCAACCTACATATTGAATTGATGATCATTAGCACCTGTTTGGTATAATTGTTTAATCATACACCTGACTATATGCCTACAAAATCCCTGACTTTGTGCAAGTGTACCTAGAAGAATTGATGCTGTTTTGAAGGCAAAGGGTTGTCACACCAAATATGGATTTGATTTAGATTTTTCTTCTGTTCACTCACTTTGCATTTAGTTAATTGATAAATATAATCTATTAACATGTCTATTTTTGAAAGCATTCTTACTTTACAGCATTTTTTCACACCTGCCTAAAACTTTTGCACAGTACTGTATATATATATATATATATATATATATATATATATATATATATATATATATATATATATATATATATATATATATATATATATATATATATATATATATATATATATATATATATATATATATATATATATATATATATATATATATATATATATATATATATATACACACACACACACACAGCACATACACACATGTTTAATACACATATATGTGTGTGTGTATTAAACAAGGTAAATAGAAGTTCTTGATGAGTGCACTGTAGCCACTTTGTAATGATTAGTGTAGAATGAAAAGTATCCATATAATGTGTGAGAATGGCAGCTGAAATCATAACCATCCTGTCACAGTCAACGTGATTAAAAGGTTAATAAACGAAGGGAGTGTGGGGGGTTTGTATAGCTCTCACAGAGATCAGGGACTGCCAGCGATACTCCCTCAAATTGAAGCGTAGATTATTTGGCATTGTACAACTTACATCCTGTAACGCTTTGTTCCGACCTGAAAAAACATGCATGAAGGACTGTCCGTATTTAGCTGCAGGTTCTTCAGGAAGAAACATTCTACTCACATACAGAACACTGTCATTCAGGAGCAGGCCCGACAGGCTGTCATTTCACAATGCACCAAAACACAAACACCTGCGAAAGGAACCTTAAATGCACTGGAAACATGAGCCAAAAACTTTCAGAATGATAAAACAATAACATAGCTAACAACCACTGAAGATGCATGTTTGATTTGGGTTTTATTCAAATAAATCAAATAAATAAATAAATAAATAAATAAATAAATAAAAGCTGTGACTGCTTAGAGGATTAAAAAATCTGTAGTCATGGACACGGTATGTTTAGTAACCATGCCAACATTGACAGTGCTGCAAAAAGAAAATCAGTGGTGATCCGGGTTTATTAACGAGGAGACACATGGAGCACACATCACTTACAGCCTTGGGCTTGAAGGGTGGCTGGACCTCCTTGTTCTCCAGCTTCTCCCAGTCCATGTAGCGGAAGAAGCCGTGCTCTTTGATGTCACGCTCCCCCTCTGGCCCGCAGCCCAGTCTCTTCCCAGGGTGCTTGGTCATCAGCTGCAACAGGAAGAACACAAGAGGTTAAGAAAAAAAAAAAAAGTATAAATCCAAGCTCAAATTTTACAATTATGGAGTGCACGTGTAACGGACAGTGTTGTGCGATACACTGCCATAGTGGATTCTGTCCCGTCTCTTGTTGGTGAGTTGAGAGGAGTTTAAAAGCTCTAATTCCATGAATGCAGATGAGCCTGAGTCATTGGATTGTGGTTAAGATGCTCGCTTGTGGTGTGCGGGGTCGCCTCTGCCTTGTTACACATGTAATCAATGTATCCCTCTTCTGTGGGGCTATTCAGCTATAGAAGCACCGTACCAAATTAAAAGTTAATAAATCTGACTATTGACCTTCCAATACTTGAATAACATAAGTAATAATAAAAATAAATAAATAAATAAATTATTAACTAATTTGGTGATTCAGTTCTATCACGCGGCCAGTCACACAAGAAAATAGCGTCAGATTACATGACCACTTAAGAGTCTGTAACTAATTTCAACCCCTCTATCCACCAAGAGACACCGACACCAACTCCAGGAAAGTGATTTCGAGCATCACTTTGTAATCATACGTTTGGGTGCACCTAGCAATCTGGAGAAAATTGTAAGCTTTGACTTTGGTGTCACTGCTGTTGCTACAGGAGGTCCCTGGAGCCTAAACCCTACGTAAAATTAAAAAGTTCAAAAAAACAGACAGATTCGTCTTCTTGAACTCCCCTCGGGCTCTCCAGGTCATGTTTCTGTGCCAGTATTGATTAAAATACTCATTTGTATTAAAAAAAAAAACACCCTGAATTAAGTATTAAAACTCCATCTCCTTCCAGGGGTTTCCTGTTACAACACCACAAAGCTTTGTAGCTAAAGCATGAAAAGGAATGATGTCTATTTATCCTACTTAAACGGTAGCACACAAACTCTTTTACAGTTTAAGTATTTTGCAGAATGGCTCACAGGGGTGGAAATAAAGACAGTTTGATCCATTCCTTGTTTTACTATGTTTAATAGGACACACCTGAGCCTGTGACCTATACACTATGGCTAATCAAGCTTGTAATAATACCTGGAATGGGTGAAACCTCAATATGGGTCTTATTTCCATCCTTGGGTTCAGCAGTGGTTTTCACTAATTTAGATTTCATTTTTTTAAAGTTTATTTATATCCTCTCCCAAAGCTTCTTTTATAGACATGATTTAGCAGTCGAGACAATTGCTATTCACTAATGTTTTTTTTTAATTGGTTCAATCAAGCATCCTGGCTTATCTCATATCAGCATTCGGCTTCAATGCAGGTTCGCGATGACAAGCATATTGATTAGACAACACTTCACAGTTAACTCCTTCTGCTGGGTTACAACTAACTCACCTTAGTGTAGCATTGTTCTAAATCTGATTTGAAAACAGATACATGGCAGTGATAGATGGTGATGACGATGATGATGCTGACGCTAAGATTGATTTTAACTCTACTATAGCCAGAGGTTTGAAAGCAGGCAAGTGAAGTCTGTGATTCAAACAGAGGTAACTGGGTGAAACTGCTTTCCATCCTTTTTGATTTTTACTGCATTATTTTTAAATGATATTATTTAGAATTTAGGGGTAAAGGCCTCAGGGGAAAGGTAAGGGCAAGGTCATACACTTCCACAATGTATCAACAGTATAGATATGGTACAGTGCCACCTGCTGTGGTACTGCAGCAACTCACTCACACCGTGCAAGGAAGAATTTCAACTGCTGTGACTATTGGAAAAATAAGTCTTCTAGTTATTATTATCACACAGAGGTAGCTTTTTTCTAATATGTGCCGATTTTCAAAGATGTTCTTCTTTCATAGCAGGGTGTTCTTGGGATCTTCACAATGACTCACAACCAGTTAATATAAACCAGCAGTGACAGAGTTAAACCCCATAGACTGTGACTGTGTAAATAGTTAAGATATCAGACTTTCCAGCCTCTGTGAATGATTCATTCCCCTTCAAATAGCTGTTTGCATTTCCACATGGGGTTACTCAGTAATGGAGTTACTCATTTGAAATTCACTCAAATACCTTCAGTAAATTGTCATTCTTGGGTGGGTTTGTATTTTTCTGGCATTTCATTTCCACTTACATGAAGGCGACATGCCACATTGTTACTGAACAGAATAAACAAAACAGGCCGTTTAAAAAAAAAAGAAAAACAATGAAAAAGAAAATGTAAAACAGATCTGATCAGCTTCAGGTGATAATATTGTACATTTATACTGCGTTCTGTCTCATTCAGCACATTTCAAAGCGTGTTTCTGGATTAAAAGCCAGCGAAGATATATGCAGTAGGCAAAATTATTATATATCAAATTTAGGACTGCTATACTTTCCTGTGCTATACACTTAAGCTGAGATAGAAAATAAGCAAGCAGGAAGAAACACCCATGTGTGAATTACAGGTAAATCCTCCTTAAGTTAAACACTGAATATTAAAATCTGAATAAAACTAATGAAGACGCTTAGCTTGGTAAACACAGGCTTCCGAATCATAAGCCGACACTGCTTTAGTAACAACGACAAGATAAGGGCTTGGAAGAAGCATTGCTACTGTCACATACACTAGCATATCGGATTCCAGGCTAATATGTACAATATTTATTTATATTTAGTGACGTCACTGCAAATATCCTACAGCATTGGAAGCATGGAATGGGGGTATCGCCCATTTATACCTAGAAGTATTTAAACAAAAATGTACTTGGTTTATTTAAGTGCCCTGCACGCTCAAGCTGAAAGCTGTTTTCAATTCAGTTTCTGATTTCCTGTAACCTAGCAACAGGAAAGGGTTCTCGTTGGTGGGCGAGTGTCCTTAATTTTACCAGCAAGAGAACCTTTAAGACTAATCAATGACTCATTGCCCTGGAAGACAGCAGTAGATTACACCAAACACAAAGAACGATTCAGGAAGTACAGTGATTTATGATGTAGTTCTTGTTCTTTTTATTAGATACAATTTGTCCTGTGTGAGTTATCAAAGCACACTAGTGGTACACTTATTTTTAAACAAACGGCTTTTTATAAATTATTGCATATATGTATATAAATAGGTTTTCTGATTTTCGGTGTTTCATCCTGACTTTTCTACTTTCCTTTAAGAATTCAATTGATACCTGTTAAGCCATTTGTGTTTGAGACACGTTAATAGTAAAATTAATTTACATTTTTTTTTTTCTGTGAAACAACTAAATGAATGTGCTTTTAAATCTTAACATCTATTAATGTAAATACAGTTACGCATAAAGTGTGTCCAGCATAAAATACTTTATTTTTCATTCTAGCTTTAATAAAGATGAGTCGCTTATTAACGAGTTGCGATCTCGTTTGTACATTCTGAAGGCTTGGCCGATTTAAAAGCCCATTAATTTGTTTCATAGAAGAAAAAATGAATGAATTAATTAAATCAATTGTACTATTAACAGGTTTCTCAGTTGTGATTGAGACAGAAATGGCTTAACATGTGCCAGTTGAATTCCTAAAGGACAGAGTCTAAAAGTTATGTTAAAACACCAAAAATCATAAGCCCTATATATTAATAAAATGTATAAAAACATTGCTAATATAAAAATATGACTATATAAAATTGACAATAACTAGTTAGGTTCACACCAAACTGAATTAACTTGATACTGTACTTGGAATAAAGTCAAAGAAAGACGAGCGGCATTTGCAGGATCAATATTATGTTTTTTTAAAAAAATAAACATAAAATGTAAACAATCTTCTCTCTTTTAAAATGTATTAAACATCTCGAGTCTCAGTCCAAGAATAGCAGTTGCAAACTAATCTGGCATCTCAAAACAAACAAACAAACAAACAAAAAAACAATCAACACGGCGTTCTGTAATCTGGCTCAACAAAAGACATTAACTTAGCTGAATCCAGTATCCTCCACAATTGAAACTGGTTGCATGCCGGTTGCGATGGTTACATAATCAACCGTGTCATGTTTCCAGCCTGAGTTCTCGCACTTCCTAGCACAAGCATACACTTGCAATCGATGTTTGTCTGGGCCCCACTTCCTCCTCGCTAGATCCAGCACCAGTAGTAGAAGCAGGACACTTTATTTTCATATTATTTAACATTGTTCCCATACTGTCACTGTAAAACGTTTAAACGATTAAGCAAAATTAAAAACGTTTGACACTTTGCTAATGTTTAAACTCTAAACGATTAACACCCCTAGTTCAAGATATTGCAGTACCATTGGTTATGCTACCATTGACATTGTAATGTCACTGTTTTGAATTTAAGATCCAGGGATTTCAATGTCTTAATACAAGTGTCTAATGAGGTGAACTTCACCAACACATCTGGACTTGGTGGACCAAACCTATTTTTGTAGGACAGCGTAGAGTGCATGCTGACGGTGCAATATGGATATCCACAATGTAATGGGATAAAATGGTGATAAACTTTTCAAAATCAGGGAACATTGCCCGTTAATCTGTCCAAAAGACATTGGGAACTGCTTTAGGGAAAGAGATTAACCGCATTAAAACAGAGGACCTTTTTGTGTGCATAATAATTTATACAGTCCATTAGAGCAGCACACTTCCATCAAGGTATTCCATTAAACACAATTTGCATGAAAATTTTCATTCATTATGTAATGCCCACATTAGCATAGACCTATTTGAATACAGCTCCCTCTAGACTTCAACAACAGTTTTTGTTTTTCTTGTCCGCAAAGTTTCTTCTAAAGTTAGCTGGCATTACTTTGCGGGTCTGAGATGGCTGACAACTCATTAACCTCTCTACTTCTAAAAAGCTAGCCAATCAGCGTGCATGTGCACCCACATGCAGCCAATCATATTAGTGCTTTTGTATCCCTTTGAAAGCAACACATGCAGTGAAAGTAGCGGTTAAATAAGTATTAACTTGAAGCAAAGGTTGATTGAGTGACAGCTGTAACATTGTTGCCAGGTATGTGTCAGCAGAGCTATGAGTCTAGACTCAATTGATCCTGTGTAGGAGGGTAAGCCAACATAGAACCAACTGAAATGGACGCTGGTCTACAGGATGGAATCTGTGCTTGGTGAAGTCCTAGCTTTAACTGGTGCTTAAGAATCCAATACTTACCTGGACCTGATTTATGGACCTCTCAATTTTTATTTAATGTTTTTTTTTTTCTACCTCTGCTTAGGTTTATTTGACATCCTCCTCAATTATTCCTAATTACTGTAGCGATTTTTCCTCCCCTCTCCATATTTACATTCTTCCAGTCTGCCGGTTTAACCACGATTCAGCTGAAAAGCAGACTCTCTTAATGGCTGTGTAGACATCATTGTTCTAACACAATGCTACAGTACCGACAAAATTAACCCACTTTATTTTTTAAAATTTTTTTTTGTGATTCAGAAATGTAAATGAGGGGAAATAATGTCCCTGAATATGGTGTGTTAAATAATGGAGCACTCAAGCATGGCAGAAGGATTTTGTTTTTTATACAATAAGAGCCAGCTTTGCAGGGGCTGTTAAAAGTCATCACTTGTACAACCACCCAAATGTTTTAATTATGATTCCCTCACTGTTGACTTTCAGGAGCTGATTTTGACTGATGCGATGGAGTGTAAAGCAGACAGCTGGATTTATCATGGTGGTTCCAATCTCCGAACGCATGCAACGCTGCTCCCCAAAGCACTGTGGGATAATTACACTTAACTGAAATGGGCTGCAGGGCCTTCCTGTACATCCATTTACAAGCAGACCTCAACATTTTCAAACAAGTTCTGAGCGTGCTACACCTAAGTGTGACAGATGACACTTAAATATGAATTAATGCGCATCATTTGTGTAGCGTGATACCGAAATACATGTCATGGAGAGTCATGAAGGCAATAGGGCCATGTGGTTAGACTTTAAATCCCTGTTACTGGCTCCCTGAGTCTCATGGTCTACTCTTGCCTGCAGCCATTATTACATCTTAGTTGACATCACAGCCAAAGAAACTGAAGTGACATCATCAGTGCCACTCCTCCACACTACAACTGTAATGTTAAACACTAAAATCATTGATATACTTTTATGCTCTCTCTTTGTCACTAAGCAGACTTTACAGCTCAATGGCCCTGCTGTTGCTAAATACTTCTTTTCAAAAGGTATGTGCCTCTCAGCTGCTCAGTCAGCAATCCCCTTACCCCTTTGCAGATGGCCACTGCCTCCTTGCTCATAGCTTTGGGATATGAGACGTTGTGCTCCATGATGGACTGGAAGAGCTCGTCCTCATCTTCCCCATCAAAGGGGGGCTGAGGAGAGACACAAGAAAAACTGTTATCCTCAGATTGAAGGGTGGTTATACAGTTAGTATCTTCAAACAGCTGCCAAGCTGTGTTGTGTGTGAAAATTCTGCATTTTACTGTTGTTAACGTTGTCTTGGTGGTGCATGGTGCTTTATGAACCTTCAGTCTGGTTGCCATCAACTGGTGCCTCTGTCTGCCAAGTTTTATTCAGTGTTGAATGTGTTTTTCACCTCAGAGTGGTATAATGAATTTAAAACCATCTGGTATTTAAGATCATTTGCTACATTTTATTATCAGTTACTATTTAAAACTGCATTTTTGGTGCACAATAAAATTCAATAGTTTTGCAGCACTTCGCAATATGAGTGTTATAGCCATGCTCAACAATATTCTAGAGCTTTAAAAACAACTGAGGTGTAAAAACTAGGAAATTCTCACCTGTCCAGCTAGCATCTCGTACAGCAGAACTCCAAAAGCCCACCAGTCCACTGACTTGGCATAAGGCTGGTAAGCAATGATCTGAAAAGGGGGGCATGGGAAACATTGGTAGAAAGCAGGTAGACATAGACTCACTCTTGCACAGCCAACATTAACACACAGCTTGCTTTTCATACTTATTGCAAAGTGTGGATAACTGAACCAAATATACAGGCTTTACTATACACGTATATATATATATATATATATATATATATATATAGACACACAAATAAAACATTACGCTTCTTCATTTTATCCATTCACAAATGATTTACTATTTCAAAAGGGTGTTAATTTGTTTGCTACTGGGCTCCTGATTATATATGCAGAGACTGCTGGACCTCAGACATCACCATCTGTTTATCTGTCAAAAAATGTGCGATATCCAATCAACTTAATCACATTTTTCAAACACTTGCTTTGTCATATACACAGACATAGCTGATCTTGTTCAAAAGGGAACTGGATGACATTGCGTGTTCTGTTTATAAAACTGCATTAAAAACTACCTAAATTACAATTTTACTTTCTTGCCTTAAATCTAATAGTTAATTACTAAAGGATTTGGATAATTTTGTTTTTAAAGGATTTTGCCCTTTTACTAATAATTATAGTGGATTAAGACTGAGCTGCTAGAAAACAGTTTAATGAAAGAATCTTTTCATTTCCTGATACTACAGAACGTTTTTATTATTTTATTTTTTTCATATAAAAATACACATACAGCAGTGTTCAAATCCTAAATCCTTAGCATATTTTAAAAAGGAGACAATTATATATTCAGGGATACCAATATATTCTGTCTGAGTGACAAACAACAAACTCCCCATCCCCAGTTGTGCTGCTTTCCTAGAAAAAGGAGAACATTTCAGGGTACCATTGTACTTGTGAGATGTCTTGCTCATCAAAATATTTTGTATATTTTTAAGTGGAGACTATTACCTGTTCAGGGATACCAAGATATTTAGTAAGTAAAGAGTCAGAGTGAGGAAAGATGGGCAATACAATCCCCACCCCTAGTCTTGCTGTAAATAATTTGTTGTTTCCACTACTGTTATTTTGATTATTATGTTATAAGACACAAGAAAAACAATCGGCTTGAAGATGTTACTGATAATATTCTACTGCTGCAAGTCAAAAGGTATATGCAGGCTGCACAGTGACACTGGAACAAGTCTAAAAATAAAGAAAATACAGTAAAGTACAATTGAACATCTTTCTGTGGCACATCAGCTTTAGATTGAGATGGAATAAACAACCTGCAGAGTGGCGCAGAAAACCTGATATTTTTTTTTTTAAAGGGGTATTCCTGTAACACACAGCCCCTCATCAGACACACGCACACACTGCCAGCTTACATCGACAGCCTGTGTTAGCTTACCTCAGGAGCAATGTAATCAGGCGTACCACAAAAAGTCTTAGTGGTCTCTCCATCCCACATGTTTTCTTTGCACATGCCAAAGTCGGCGATCTTGATGTGTCCTTCCGAGTCGAGCATTACGTTATCCAGCTTGAGGTCCCTGTGGCAGAAAACATTCAGTGAGAAACATTATCAGTGAAGTTTTAATGGCTTGGCTTTGAATGCATCAACACACTTAAAGAAGATGACATGCATGCTCTGTATCTAAGTGTTGTAACTAAGTAACAGAGTGTTGGTAATTGAAGTGGGATCTCGTTTTTTTCTCACTGTGACAGAAGCGGTAAGCGTTGCAAAACATGTTAGCTGAAAGGTCTTTACCTATTAATACTCTCTGTCTTTTTTCAAGACCGGTATACCAATTCGGAAAAGTATGCATGAACAAAAAATTATTCCAAAACTAATAAAACAGCAGAGTGGCCTAAGTGCTTTAACATTCCCTTCACTTTTTTATTTTACATTATATATATATATATATATATATATATATATATATATATATATATAAAGGAGCATGAATTATGTTGATTTTCTTGTAGTACAGGAAACAGTTTAAGGGTGTCTGTGTCTGCCAGGATGAAGAAAACCAAGTAAAAAAAAAAAAGTGCTATACTCTATTCTAGCAGAAGCCTCCCTATGCATAATAAAACACAATAAAGCTAAAAGCTGATTCTATTCAATTTATTATTGTCTTATTTTGTAGGATTTGGAATTATCAGACAAGATAAAGCCTTAACCTGCTTATCAATCTCTTTACCTTGCGATGCAGAAGCTAAAATGACAGCAAGGACGATCTATGAATCAACAAGCAATTACAGCGAGGCTCAATGAGGCTCTCTACTGTTTTTTCTTCAGCTATAAACAGATGTTCTTCCTACAGAAGATCATTTTTGCTGCAGTATGGAGCATTAACACTCAATTGCATGACTTTTTCTTTATTTTTTTATTTTTTATTATTAAAAGCACCAAATAAGGTTTTCATTTGGTATAACATGCTTAAACAAACTATATTCCTTAATCATTTATCAAGTTCTCATTAGCTTTAATGCCATTTTCACTCTGCTCCCAATCATTCTGTAGCTGAAGTTAAAAATCGAAGAAGAAAGAAAAATGCCAGCATCACAGGCTTTGGGGAAGCTTAAAATACCAATAGATTTTAGTGAAAATTGTACCATAAGAAAAGATTACAAGAACACCTTAAAAGAGGGAAAGAATCAAGTTCAAGATGGGCTCCAGACACTGGTGTCAATTGTGGGAGTATATCTTTTTTCAATGTATTTATTTTAGCAACACTCCCTTCCACACACACACACACACAACACAGAAAGACAGACAGCAGATGTCCATGGTACTTTACTTCTCATTTAGCTTGCATCGTTAATTGTTTATTTCCGAACCGTTACGAAGTAATTAAGGATTCAAAGCTTGATGGATGCCATGGCTGTAGAAATTCCATCAGCTGGCCACGTACAGTACTGTACATCTATAAAGATTATTTTGTTTCAAGATCAGAGAGAGAGAGAGAGAAAAAGAGACAGAGAGAGAGAGAAGGGAAGGTATTCTGCAGTATCATTAACACTCGGATACTGGCCTTCCTTACCGAACACAGTGTCTTGAGTAAGAGTCAGATTGGCTTCCTTCCGAAACACCGCACTACTGATCATATTTACACCCTACACACCCTAATAGACAAACATGTAAACCAAAATAAAAATAAATTATTTGCTTGCTTTATAGATTTCAAAAAGGCTTTTGATTCAATCTGGCACGAAGGATTATTTTATAAACTCCACCAAAGTGGTGTAGGAGGTAAAACCTATGACACAATTAAATCAATGTATATGGAAAATAAATGTGGTGTAAAGATTGGCAATAAAAGAACACAATTCTTCTCACAGGGGCGTGGAGTGAGACAGGGGTGCAGTTTGAGTCGAACACTGTTCAACATCTACATCAATGAATTGGCCACAGTGTTGGAGCAATCTGCAGCCTCTGGCCTCACTCTGCTTGATACTGAAATTAAATTCCTGCTCTACGCGGATGACCTGGTCCTGCTCTCGCCCACAGAGCAGAGGCTGCAGCAGAGCCTGTCACTGCTAGAGCAGTACTGTCAGACCTGGGCCCTGGCAGTAAACATGAACAAAACTAAAATCATGATATTTCAGAAAAAACCCAGATATCAGGAAAGTAGATACATCTTCACACTACACCACACCACAATAGAACACTGCATGCACTACACCTACCTGGGCCTAAACATCAGCGCATCAGGTAGCTTTAACCCGGCAGTGAAAGCACTAAGAGAGAAGGCCCACAGGGCTTTCTATTCCATAAAGAAAAAGCTTTATATAAAACTCCCCATTAGAATTTGGCTCAAAATTTTTGAAAGTGTTATCAAACCCATTGCCCTCTATGGCAGTGAAGTGTGGGGTCCGCTCACAGAGCAGGATTACACTAAATGGGATAAACACCCAATAGAAGCCCTGCACACAGAGTTCTGCAAAAACATCCTGCAAATACAGAGAAAAACACCAAACAACGTGTGCAGGGCAGAACTAGGTCAATATCCATTATTGATCTCAATACAAAAAAGAGCAATTAAATTTTGGCTTCATCTAAAACAAAGCAACCCAAACTCCTACCACAGTAAAGCCCTGCAGTACCAAGAACTGAGCCAAAAGAAGAGTCCCCTCAGCCAGCTGGTCCTGAAGCTCACTGCACTAACACACACTAACACCAACCAGCCTCTGGACAGCACTGCTCCAACACAGACAATTCGAGTTAACCAAATTATAACACAACACAAACAAAACTACCTCACCTATTGGGACACACACACAAAAACACAAAGCAAATTAGAGTGCTATCGGGCCCTAAAAAGACACCACACCCTGGCTGAATACCTGAGCAGGGTGAAAGACAACAAGCAGAGGCAGATCCTAACCAAATACAGGCTCAGTGAGCACAGCCTGGCCACAGAAACAGGCCGACACAGGCAGACCTGGCTGCCCAAAGAGGACCGGCTGTGTCATCACTGTCAACTCCAACAAGTAGAGACAGAGATGCACTTTCTACTGCAGTGTACAAAATACACAGAAATAAGGGAAACTTTCTTCCCACAATTAAAAAATCTCTGCAAAACATTCCCAGACCTGCCAGACTCTCAAAACTCCCAATCCTCCTCGGAGAGGAGTCCAGCTGTGTCCAACTGGCAGCCCAGTACACAGCAGCCTGTCACAGCCTGAGGGACAAACAGTGAGCACTCTACATTAGTTCAAATCTTGTTATATTTCATTGTTGTTATTGTTAAATTATTAATAACGTGGTTATTATTTATATTTGTTTACCATTATTATTATCATTACTATTCTCATCAGTGTTATTGTCTATTTAATGTTCAGATGATGTACTGTGTATACATTGCTTTGGCAATACTGTAAATAATGGTCATGCCAATAAAGCACCTTTGAATTTGAATTTGAATTTGAGAGAGCGAGAGCGAGAGAGCGAGAGAGAGAGAGAGAGAGAGAGAGAGAGAGAGAGAGAGAGAGAGAGAGAGAGAGAGAGAGAGAGAGAGAAAGAGACTTAAACCCTGACAGAGACATGCTAGTCCAACTTCCCTACCTCACGGAACAAGGAAAATGCGACTGTCAAAAGTTACTTCAGGTCAGCATGCAAGTCAGGAAAAATGCTTGGTGTAAAACAGCTGCCACTGTAAGTCGGTTTTGTTGTCATCCGCAGTCTGCTTTATGCCATCCTGAAGAAATGCACAGGAAGGCAGTGGGGCCACGGGATTGACAGTAACACGACTATATGAATCTGTCGCTCCCCTACGTGCCATGACAAAAACAACTTCGCTCCTTCCAAACTGCTGCTGACACAGAGGCCTCGGAATTCACTCCAACCATCTATCATCAGCATCTACCTGCCAGAGCCCATCAAGGACTGCTGTATTTCAGACAGGCTGGCAGCACCGAGAACCATGGAAGCTGTACACCAGACAGCCCTTCCCCCAGGACCCTGTGCCTAAGTGCTGCACCTTGTCCTACCCTGCAAACTCATTCACCCCGCGGTACTTCACAAATTTCTTCTACTACTACCACAGTAAATAAGCCTTTCTGATGGTTTTCCAAAGTAATTATCTGCTGCCCTTACCGATAAATGATGCCCTTGCTGTGGAGGAAGAAGAGACCTATGGCAATTTCTGCTGCGTAGAACCTGCAAATTACAAAAATAATAATAATTAAAACAAATGAAAAGGTTTTATTTGGATGCACACAAAAGGTTTAAAATGATTAAATTATTTATTTTCGAACGCTTCGGACAAAAGCCCTTCTCTCTTCAGCTGTGTAAAAATAAAAGTAAAACACTATATATATATATATATATATATATATATATATATATATATATATATATATATATATAATAACACAGTTCTGCTTGTGAGTGACACAGAGTCTGCAGTATTCACTCCACTGATCCCATCCTACTCATTTTTATAATGCAAGGTTCGTACATCTGAAACACATTGTCGATGCTGCTATGAAAAGCAAACAGTATCTTGCTGCTATCGGATTACGGAGCACAGTGACCCACGGCTGCAAATAACATTCACACGTCTGTGCAACTGTGGCCTTTTTTAAAATATTATTGACAGCACACAAGATAAGCTCTACAGTGAGTTTTCTGTATTGGGTCTGGGAGACTGGACAGAGGCCTGCCATTTTCTTTGTTCACACTCCTTACCCCTCACGTATAACACGTGTTTAAAAAAAAGATAAGTCATTAAATTGTGCAATTAAGTGCATTTAAAACCCAAAAGGAAATGCAGTACCTGTATCTGATTGTGTTTAAAGCACAAAGGGTAGCGAAGGCTAAATTATTCAGGTTAAATAAAATGTAAAGGTCAGCGTTGTTATTCTGCACAGATCTGTTGATAAGATCCAGAGCAGACCTTGGATTCCCCACCCAGCTCTGCGTTTGTTTGTTTTTTTAAAACAGAACACCTGTAGCGTTTATAAAAAACCTTGGAGAGGTTTTGTTTTGTTTTAAGGTTTTATTTTCAATCTGCGCACCAGTGCTTCATCCACGTAATACTATGTGTGTCCATTTCCTGGATCTGACGTCCCCACAAAGCCGTCACAGTAATACATTGACCATTTTTGATTTAAAAACAAACAAACAAACAAACAAAAAAAAAAACAACGTTCCCCGAAAGACACATTTTATTACACGCTAAAAAGAAATTGTTTCAATTGTCAGGTTATCTGTTAGCTTGCAATGTATTTTGAAAATTAGGTGACAACTATTTACAACTTCATATTGTTAACCACGAATCCAAAACAGAGTGTAAATTTGAAAGCTGGGCTACTTCAAAGTTTAAATTATGTGGTAACTCGCTACTTTCTTTTTCAGTTTCAGCTTTTCTTAGTCAGACAAACAGAGCGACTGTAGTCCTCTCATTAACACAAGAAGGAGGTTACTATAGGTGCTCTGCATAAAGCGCTTCAATAGGATGTCTTTAAACCGCTGTGCTACCATTTGTTCAGCAGAAGCTGCAATCTGTTTTCTTAGCTACATGACCCAAGCAGGTAATGGGGCATGACCAGCTCCCTTCAGCAGGCCACTCCGGGGTGTGGTAGAGACAGTACTCACACAGCGTGGGGCTCCTTGAACTTGCCAACCTGCTGGATCTGGTACATCAGGTCTCCACCATTGATGTACTCCATGACAAAGTACAGGCGGTCCTGCAAAGCCGAAGCAGAGGAGACTGTTTAGAGGCATTTCAGCTTTTTAATTTGCTGCTGTTTTTTATGATTGATGCTGTGAGACACTGGATGCATCTGTTTAACCCTTTCCCCACTTTTGAGCCATTTAGCTTGTATTGTCTTCCATTTACCTTTAGTGTGCTTTATTGATCCCCTATGCTGCATAGTCATTCTCAAGATGCAATTAAAAAAGTAGAATTCTATTATGAATAATAACAATAATAATAATAATAATAATAATAATAATAATAATAATAATAATAATAATAATACCAAATGAATTCTATTTTAATATGACACTGAACAGCTTAAAACAAAACTACTATATTTTACATCCAACCTCAGTGCTGATACACTCCACTACCCCATCACCCAGAGCACTGTCGCGGTGTGAGATAAATTAAACAATAGGATAAAGAGATTGTACAATGCAATCTCAAGCTGGAGGGCCTGCTTCTAACACTCAGCTTCTCTGCTGCCAGTGTGAGATTTTATTGTACAGACTGACATTGCAGCCCATGTTATTGCATTTCACCACAGAATGTCTCGTTCATTTTGCCACTGGCATTCCTGCTGTCTCTGTATTGAAAAGCATCCGGAACCAAAACTTCTCCAGCAGCTGGTTGTGTAGAAGTTTGATACAAACATTGCTATACCAGTCCCTCCATCTAGAACTCATAACAAGCTAAAGATCAAGCAAGACAGATAGGCTAATTACTTAAGCTTCAGCCTCTTGAGACTTTGATTTGTTCAAGATAATTTTTCTGGTGATTAAGCTAGGTAATTGTGTGGTCTTTAGCAGCAATTTCTAATGGAAATTAGCCAATGTGTTTTTACATTAAAGAACAGTGTCAGCTGGCTAATGTAAATCAATTAAGTTCCTCTGACTAGAGACTATGCAAACTTGTCACATCCTGAGGAGAAATGTGATTGTTACATATGGACTTGTATTTTTGTAATAAATCAATAGATTCAGTTGTGTAAACTTTGATATTGATTTTGTATTCCAGGAATGCTGGTTTGTTTTAAAAGAGGTGTCATAAACAATGTTGATCTGCCTATAAGCGATGAGTCATACTTGCTTGTGCTCTTCAGAAAGTTACCTAATGAAAAATCCATGTTTTTTGTGGACAGTACACCAAGATAATTACATTGTACTGCAGTCTGTTCCCCACACTTCACTAAGAGCATTCTGTACTTGTTACATATACATCGTAGACATTTTAGTATACATAAATAAATGTATGACATCCTTGCGTGTCACACCAATGTGACACAAACAATACTTCCAGTGCTGTGGTTTTTAAAAACTCTATATTTTTGGGGAATTCAAATCTAGAACACTCAGTGAAGTCATTTGGCTTCAGTAACAACACACAATGCAATTCACTGGAGTGGAGTAACTTTGTGTATCCTAGTATGAATCTGCCACCATTACACAATAAAACATGCAATACTGACATAGACCTCCCCTTCACCTACAGCATGCTCTGGAACTGTCTCGTGCATATCCAGGACTGCATAGCTTTAAAGATACGACGATCCATTTTAAAATGCAGGAAAATACAAACTTAGCTATTGATTAATTTTGCAAAAGATATGGATCAGTAGTGCTAACATGAACCTATTATAGAATTATTGTTATGTTTTATTCCTAAAGTATTCTTCTTGTTTTTATTTTTATTATTGCTTTGATATTATTAATACGCTTTGATTAATTGTGGATTCCTCCCCCCACCCCTTGGGAATGTACAACAAAAGCATGCATTAACCATTTCACTCAAGCCAGTTTTGCATTTTTCACTTCCTTTGGCATGCATCCATTTTGAATTCAGACCGAACACAGAATGAACAGCCATGCCGAGCGATTGTTTTTTGAATGCATGTTTACCATGGTCTGAAAGCAGGAGTGGAGCTGTGTGAGGAAGGAAGGTTTCCCGGACAGCGCCAGCACCCTCTTCTCCACCATGGTGCACTCCACATCGTCATCCTGAATCACCACGTCCTTCTTCAGGATCTTGATCGCATACAGCTCGTCCGTGCCCTTCCGGTCCGCCAGCATCACCTGTAAACACACACAACACAATTATAACAGGATTGCTTGCACCATATGAACACCTGCTTACAGTACTTGGGTATGAACATATTGTTAAGCCACCTCTTTAAAAGCAGGGTCCCTTGAGTAACTGTTATACGCTCCTATTGAAAAGTCTGAAAAACAACCACTGGGATACCACTGTACTGCAATTCCAGAACCATCACCAACAGCTGAAGCACAATAGATTGCACAGTTACTGATATGGATTACAATTTTCATTGGTAAGGCAAATACATATTATACTCTTGTAGCTGCCAATTACTAATGTGCTACCATTGCCCCTTAGTTCAGAACCATTTTATCACCATTGCAGTGCTACTGATTTGTTATTGTAGTGTAGAACATTTGGTTTGGGAATTGTTTGGCTGTACTTTCAATTGTGGGCAAATCAATGAGGACAGTGCAAAGCAAGGACAGAGGTGTGCCTGGAGCGGAGCATGGCGACACTAGACAATGAAGACACAGCTACTACTGAAGGGTCTATAACGAGATTTGTACAGCAGCAATGGTATCTCTTGTACTGTCTTGAACTGTGACTGTATTCTTTTTAAGCACAGCTTTGCTGTTAATGGATCTGTTTGATCTCCACGGAGCAATATAAATGTTATCTGTTTTTTTCTGTTCATGGATACAATAATGTATACTGTGTTTATCTGCAGTTCCTAGCCTGCATTCACTCATGCACAGTAGAGATGTACAGTACTCTACCTGACCTGGTCACAGTTGAGACAAAGTAAGTAGATAAACAGATACACAACTAAGTGAGGAACAGCTGTCAATAACTCTCCGTTACCCTTCTGAGCTGAATCCGAGGCTGAGCATGTTGATACAGGGGTTTACTTTGTATAATGAACTGACTGCACAGTCGCCCCCACCCCACCGCACCCAACGCTGTGATGGTCTTCCATTAATCAAGTTGAGGTAGATAAAGATTTGCACGGATTCTCTGACACGGTGCCAATTATTAAGATGCATTGATTCAATGTGTGAAGGGACGGCATCCCAAAAAAACCAGCCCACTTGGGAACATTACTCGCTTCCTGCTGTATTTCTAATCAATGCTCAGCTTCAATATTTACAGCTCAAAACAGCCCAGGCCTGTGTGTGGGAAGGAATTTGTTTCTCCAGTTGGTGGTCAGAAAGGGAATGCAATGAGAACCCTAATTTGGTTAATTAACAAAGCAGCATGGCCACCCCAACAAGAAGGTGACGTTCTCTGCCTCAGAATCTCTCTCACCTTGCTACTGCTTCAACTAGAGAGGACATCTATAAGCACCACAGTAGCTCTCATCACAACCCACTTCACAAAGCTGAAGGATGCCCGTACCCGTCACTTGAATGATTGATGACTAAAGGATTCAAATCCTGATCAATCTATCAAAAAGAAATAATGGCTTAGCTGAGGAGTCTATCAGGTTCAATTCAAGCTCAGAAGAGGCATTTCACATCACAATTAACTCCAAAAGACACCAGAAGCCTACTTAGAAATAGTACCACTAAATACAAAAAACATTTTAAATTATACTTTGGCTCAATGCTTTTTTTTGGTTCACCAATAGGTATTCATATTAGTACCAGCTGCAGGTAAACACAAGGTATTTTACAAGCTTGTCTGCACAACTTTCCACATGCATGGATTCCAGGAGGAGCTGTAAATACAGAATTAGAGCGGCCTGTATCAGGCGAAAGCAAATCATCATGTTCGTGCAAATTGTAATTGTGACGTACATCCATACAAAACACTAACGTCCTGTCTTTGTTCGCTTAAGAAAATGTATGAACGAGAGGAGGCCAGTCTTCCCATCGTGAGCTCTCCAATCAAAACAAAGCATGTATTTAGTAGTAACCTGTAAATGTTTAAAATATGGGCTGGCTGATTGGGGCAGAGATGTAGAAATGTAGAAACCTGTGGTAGTAACCTGTAATGTCAGGAGCAGACAAACTGATAGCTTGGTATTAACCTTAAAACCACCACGATTTCAAGAACAGTCGGAATGTGGTTAAAAATGTAAGTAAAATAGAACAAACTGGAAGCTGCCTGTAATTAAAAAGGTATGAGTCACTCAAGTACTTTCAGAAGCATATCCAACTAACACGCGAAGAAGGGATTTCATCATCAACCTGAAATCCTGTCTCAAACTTCCAGTGCCGAAGCAGCTCTGGAATGCCCGGGGTAGTGAGTAGGCGGCTGTTAGGAGGTTAAAGGTTAAAGTTGACAGATCGTCTTTGCAGATCGGATGCAGACTCACTGGAACAGAAGAAACACAAAAACAAAAAGGTTGTTTTGGCCCCCAGGGCAGGGCGAGCATCTGGGCTTCTCAAGCATGAGTCACGGGTGACCCCCACTGCTTTAAAACATTTAGTATCTGCTGCCAGTGTATTCACTGCTTCATTCACTCCAACGTTGCTGCCTCAGACTAACCAGTGGGAGGCCCGAAGCTGCCTGCTCCCCCACAGTCTCTCCCTGTCAATTTCTTTTTCCTGCTCTGGCAGTAACTGTTCTAGTTTTTCTCCTGTACTTAAAATCTGAAGGAACACGTTTTTTGTTACAAAAAAGGCATTGCAATTGGTTTATTTTTAGTGACATATCAACCAATCGCAAAATGTTTTTCCCCTCCATGATCCCAACTTTAACCTGATACTGTGTTGACAAATTATGTTTTATGGTAAAACACTACATTGTTATTAATTTATTGGAAAAAGGCCATATGAGCTATAATTAGCTCATTTACAATGGCGTCCAACAACAATAGATTACAATCACATAAAACACACAGAATACACATTTAAAACACTATATTATATATATTATATACATATATATATACACACACACACATATATATATATATATATATATATATATATATATATACACACACATATATATATATATATATATATATATATATATATATATACACACACATATATATATATATATATATATATACACACACACACATATATATATATATATATATATATATATATATATATATACACACACACACACACACACACACACACACATATATATACACACATACACACACACATCATATACATACACAGGGCTTCTTCAGATAATGAAACAACACATTTTTAAATTGACGATGGGAAGTCTCTGACCTAAGTCCCGTTGGCAATGCATTCCAAACTGAACCTTCCAATAACCCTTTTTACCAACGGTATTTAAAAATATTTAGTACCACAAACATTTCGTAAGCTATAAAATCACAGATAAACTCCTGGAATAGATTACTCAAATAAACAGGCAGTTTATTAAACACACCTTTAAAAGAATCTGATTCCAGTGAAAGTTCCTTCTATTATCAGGTGACAACACATTTAACCTTGGAAAACAAGGTACAGTGATGTTCTATAGGAGTACACTGAAGAACAAATCTACAAATCCTGTTAAACATTGTATCAATCTTCTTAAGCGACTCCTTACTAGCAATCATGTAAAATACGAAAAATATTTGCGTCAAGCAACATTGTGCAACATAGGTATTAACTTGATCATTGCAATGCATGTTTTTACACCAATGAATGAAGCAGTGCGATCAGTCTATCTGCTCTCTGATAATGCTCTTCAGATTTAGATAATACCATCACGTATCTATCTGGGGTGGGGCAGAGGTCAAATGAGGACTCAAGGCTTGCCCCAAAGATCTTGGCTTTTCTCGAATCAATGAGCAAGCTGCTTGCAAGAGATGCAAATTCAAAGTTCGTACTGAAATGTATTGTTAGATCATTTAACTCCATGAGGACATTTTGCTGTGGAAAGACTATGTGACCTTGGTAATGCATTCAATCACGCGTTGCTGCATTTCTTAGGTGTAATTCCAATATGTGTTAAATAAACTGAAAGATTGGAATCGGCGACCCTGGGTTCTCAGTGTATGTTAAAACTTTAGTACCAAACAAATCAAGTTAAAGTTAATAAAGATTAAGAGTTTAAAGTGTTGGATGATTTATTTATAAATACCCTCCCCCCCTCCGCCCCTCTTACCCAAAAAACATGTCAAGCGCTGTTGCAGCCAGACCACAGTAAGTATAAAATATGAAGCAGTGAAATTTGACTGTGCTTATTCAATCACAGCCTCCCCTCAAGGACTGGAAGAGACAAATGGAAGATTGGGAGAGATTGGCAGACAGCAGCCAAGTAATTCAAGAACGTATTCCACTCTCATCAAATCTGTGAACACATCTGTCTCCACACATCACAGGTCCTCATCTCAGCCAAAAGGAGAAGAAGCATCACTCCAAGGGTCACTTACAGTGGACGTAAATGATTTATTCGGCGTATTTTCCAATGGCAGAAAATTTTGTTTTTAAATATGGGCTGTCGGATCGAAGCAGAGATATAGAAATGGGATTAAACAAGCCTGGTTTTTGAAATAAAACAAAATTCTAGCAAACAGTTCCCACGATAAAGTGTAACCCGTTACAAACCAGAAATGATGTGCAAAGTATGCAACCTCAGCTCGCCAGTCTAGTTGTTTGTTCCAATGCTATACTAATTAAAACTCCGAACCAGGTCCTATCTAACCATGTAATTATCCGTATTAAACCAAATGCCTCACCCTGACCGAGATGCTCAATAACTTGCTTATCTGGGTCTATACCATTTTTCATCACCAATAAATGGCAAGAATTCAAATACACACAATTCAACATTTTACAGCTTAGCAGCAGTGCAACAACTGCAGGCAATTTGAAGTGCAGTAATGTTAAAGCCTTGGCCTTGATGATGCCTGAATGCGAGAATGTAAAATTAAATCTTTGCGGACATTAAAGATGTAGCTGCTCTATTACTCCCTCCTACCACTGACAGGATGTTCCTGTAAACCAGATATTAATCTGTATTTTGGGGGGGGGCACACTTGCCTCTCGGAGATAAGTGGTGTACAAGTTCAAGGAGATGCTCCGACACTGCTAGTATGAAAGGGCAGAGAACAATTTAGGGACTTAGACCTTCAAGCAAATTCAGGCTTTGTAGCAAAAATGTACTTACACAGCTGGTTTGCTAAATTATTCTAGCTCAAATTCAAATTCGCTGCAATGTTTTGGCTGTTTCCACAGCAACAGTGTCTACTGGGACTCCAATTAATGAGTGTAACAAAGGTCTGCCAGTTTGCATCAACATATCAATATTATTTAAATTGCACATTTCCATGGTAACCATGCTCGTCTGGACCCTGACGGTATAAAAAAAAACAAAAACAAAAAAAAAAAACAACAACGATTTTTTGTTTCTCCCTGCACTCTTAAAAGTTAACATGCTGTAGATCAAGCATTTATCAATGATGCGGCCTTCTAACAGCAGAGCAAAACTACATGTCATGATCTTAGGAGTATCTTACCCACCCCAAAAACAATGAACAATTATTTTAGAACATTATCACATGGAACTGGAGTTTTGCATCATTCCATCTGGGTTCCATCACCAAAGAAAGTAATGTTAATAGTTCGGTGTTCCAAGTGGACAGATGTTAGTGACAATATTGTGTTTATAAATCAGCTTGCAGTAGTTTTAGGACATTTGTGTTTCAACTGAGAACTAGAACGAAGCATGACATTATTTATCATCAATATTACTGTCACTTCATATAATGTTCCAAGTTTTTAATTATCTCTTTCATTGGAAACAAAGGCCCTATAACATGTTAAATGAGAAATAGGCACCTTTCCAAAGCTCCCTTTGCCCAGAACCATGAGGAAATTGAAGTCGGACATTTTCATCCGGTCTCGGTTCCCATTGTTGTCGAACTTGGATATTGTGTTTGCGGAGGATGCTTCTTTATTCTTGATACCCGGTCCAATTTTGGCTCTCTGGGAAAAGAACAAGAGCAAAGCATGAGAGAAGCAATATTGAGGGGATCTCAACACAAGGCTGGTTGTTTTCCAAAGAGCCAGCCCCTGTCTGAGCCCATTCCAGCGATTCTTCATTGGCTCTTGGTACAAGATATTTGTAAAGAAGATAGGACCTTGATTTAATACTTCATCCACAGAACAGTCACATGGCTAGGCATATTGAATCACTACTTGAGACGCAACTGACTAAAACTAAGCTAAACCTCAATGTGCTATATGTACATCTTACGAGAAAAACACAAACCAGACTATATATTATATATAAACACACACACACACAAAGTAGTTAGCAGGCACTAATTTTTAAACAAATTAATTACACAGAATAAGCACTGAATCTGGGTCCCTGGCCATTAAAAGCAAGATTGTCAAGACTGACAGATCTGCCAACTCAAAATATTTAAAACTAAGAAATTTGTCAAAGTTGTATCAAGATCCCTGGACTAAAAAAAAAAAAAAATTACTACATATGTTTCCTGTTTTAAAGTGATTATGCATTATTACACCATCTAACACTAGCGGTTTAATATTTTGGCGCGCATTACAGCTTGCTAAATTGTCAATAATGCAATTCAGTGTTACATTCTACTGGGATGCCTGTTATTTGAGAGAATCTAATGCTGATCTTGGCGATCAAATAATACAATAGCACATTACAAAAAAAAAACAGACCAATTCTAGTCAAAACACAAACCCTCCCCTACCCACAGCCTTTCCTTTTAAATAGAAATTCCCAGTGCACACATTTTGCAAGCTACCGTTCCCTTTATTAGCAAAGCAGCTCTTTAATTTGCACAGGCAAAATCTCTGAGTTATCTTGGAATATATTCAATTTAAATTTTCAGGAACATGCCATATTGTGAAGCTGGCACAGAGCTCAGTCTAGCATGAAATTCCATTAATCTGCTTCCTACAGTTCAATTTTAATGTTGCAAGCAGCTCCAGCAGATAGGAGCATTTGCTAGTAACCGCCAAGTCATTGCAAGTGCTAAGTGTTTTTTCTTTTTCTTACAAGTCTCCTTTTCATTGCAGATTCCCCAACTCAAGGTCTCATGTGACACTGATTCTAGTATTGGAGAAACAGTTACGCCAAAGACATATGACAATAGTGCTGTACAAACAACAGGGAATTCAAGAATGGAGGCTGGGCAAGACTCAAATGTATTATAATTTGTTGCACCTCTACTACAAAATTGTGTTTCTTTTTTCTACCTTTTAATACTGGGAAGAACAACAAGTGTCACAGCAAGCTCAAATTCAATATATTTGTGTGTCGCGAATATACTAAATGAAATAAAACCTTGCAATTTAACAACTTTTTTTCCCCAAAGGGAGACCTATGGTACACCATGGGCAGTCAGCTGAAAGGGGTCAAAGACAAGTTACAACACAAAACATAACACAAGGCGCCATTTTAACAAGCGCACAGTGGGTTGAGACTACCCCTCAAAGCATGTTTCCTTGCAATTAAGCTGTAGCTTTAAAGTGCTGACAAGGATACACAAAGAACTAAAACATTCTGCTTCAGCACACTCTCCACTGCATGTTAATATGCAAGACTTGTACCTTGTTTTTCTAAATGGATTGTGAATTCTGGTGCTTTTGAAATAAGAGGCTTCCACCAGTCTACATATCCTAAAGCACAAACCAATTCTGTAAAATGCCGTTGTGGTTTCTTATGACTGTGTACTTTCCCCATGACATTTTTTCATAGAGTTGCAGGTGTATTAACCCTGGCGTCCTGGACAAATTCCAAGTGCAGGTAAAAAATTCTAGATAGTTAAATCTCCCCGCACTAGTAATTTGAATTCAGAGAAAGTTTCTAAGAAAGCCTCAGTAAATGTGAACAGGCGCTCCCTGAAATTGAGATAAATGTGTAAGTAGAGCACAATGTGAAGTAATCTGACCAATGGGGCGGGGGTAGGTTTATTTTCTGCGTAACTGGCCCACACCCTGAAAGTAACAGGGACACATTGCAACTGTGAACACTACAGCAAACTCCTAGCTTTGCCTGACTTAAAAAGCAAACTCCTGCCTGTTATAAACCTCCTTGTCAAAACACGAATGAACATTTCTACAGGTCATAAAACAATACTAAATGAAAACATAATGAAAATACCAGTAAATGACAATCCAGAATATCGGCTGCCAATAAAAAATTGACAACTAAAGTGCAGGCAGCTGGAAATGAACACTCTCCTGTTTTATTTCTCTGTTTCTTTCTTACAGGATATGGCACATCATCTTAAGCAAATGAACCACCCCCACCCCCATAAAAGTTAAATCAAACAAAATAAACAGTACAGTACTTGATATACAGCATCTGTTGCAAGTGGAAGACACTTCCTCTTGTTTACCATGTACAGAGTTACACACAGACTCAAAAGGTCAGGCTTGTGAAGGACTGTCCTATTGATTGACGCAGAGGAAAAGGGCAGGGTCAAGCTGTATTAATGCTCATTGATTGGCAGACTTACGGTTTAGCTATTTTTGCTCTAATCATCTGAAATGTAATGATGGCACTAGCGCCCTTGGCATTCCAATCAGAGGTTTGATGCATGCCGGCTGCATAGCAGTTCATTGGGAGCAGCGGAGAGATGATAAGTTGCTCAACAAAACAGCTAGAATGTTACAGACAGTGTTTATAAACTGTTCCTGTGCACTGGAGCATGATAAACACATTATGGCTCCTATGTTCCAACTTTCTTTCAAAGGTGACCGAATTAATATACCATCTTTGCTTTACCAGTTGGCAATAATAAGAACTGGCAATTGACAGACTACTCAGGATAAGGATGGGTTCAATTCTGAAGCAAAGACGGGTTTTCTCAAAGGTATAAACAATATTAACACTAAAAACGTGTTATATTAAAAGGTGGTCTGTTAATGGTTTTTAAGTTCTGTAAAGTTCACCTATGAACTAACATTAAAATGTGACATGGGACAATTAAGATAATGAACACGTTCTTTCTTGTTTGTTTAAAAGCATCTGGTTAGAAAATCTGCATAAATGTGATTTCCATGTGCTCTGGTGTAAACCGAAGGATGTGCTTCTGAGCACTGCAATCCTTTACAGAGTGCTATAGGCTTTGTTTAAAGTCTGCCAAACAATTCTTTTGAAGAGTACAGACAAGATGCATCTAACCAGAGAGATCAATATTAACTCCGGTCACCTTGTCATGTCAGTCACCACAAAACTGCGCTGAAAACTGGTTAAAAATTCAGGGCAGGAAACCCTGTGCTATTTCAGCTTGAAGGAAATGGGAACTAAATAATAAATACTGCTCAGGATGAAGGAAAATTATATATATCGCAGAGGAGATGTATCCCCAGTGAGGTTTGCACAAGGTCATTAGCATATTTTCTGTCTCTCCTCTACGGTGCGCTACCATTTGAGTTTCTGACCAGCCAAAGTGCTTGGACAGAAGATAACAGGGATGTTTTAACGAGGAGACCGAAGAGAGTAATGAGGGCACCCTCTCCACATTTTAATGAAACTTCACTCAAAATTATGTTTGGGTAAGCACAATTTTAGATTATCTAGCTATCAATTAGTACAGCGCTGTATGTCTCAGCCAAAAGTTTAAAAATAAATACATATTGAGAAATCAACATTACAACGCAGCAAAAGATTCTGAACTTCTAGAAGTTTCACTGAATGCAGGAGTACTCGTCTAACACACAAGTGCAATATCCTAGGGTGGTGTTTAACTCCATAGCCTGCTAGGACTTTGTCAGTAAAATAAGAAACCAGCACTTTACAGAATGGATCTCAGCCAAAAGCACGAAGTTAAGTTTCAGGTAGGTTTCATGCCAAGTTAGACTCACAAATGTGCAATCCTTGACAAAATCCTAGCCTGCCACACTTTGTGAACCCTTCTGAAATGGAAGAGTTATACATTTAGTAATGACAGTATAAATAATGCCATCATGCAGATTTCTGCTCCTGGTTATCGGGAGATGGTGGCTGAATCATGCATCAGTCTCCTTAGCCAACAGACAGACCGTATTATATTAAAACAAAAAGTCTTTAGGCGAGTACATATAAGTAATCGTATACAACCACCACGAATTGAAGCTAGGAAGGCTCAAACATTACTGTAATACTGAATTCTCACACCACCCTGACGTTTAAGAACAGCGGTGACAGGCTGAACTCTGGTGTAAAACAAATCAAAAAAATGTAACAGATTGAGGATAAACAGGACTTTTTAAGTAGTGCTAACCGAGCTCTTGAATTCCTTTCTTAACTCCAGCATTGCCATCACAGAGCTCCCTTTCCTCAGCTGAAAACCTTCTTTGCTTTTACTTCTCCATACTTCAATTTGGAATATGAGATGTACTTCAAACTCATACAAATGGTCTAGCTGCAATCAGGCACTGAAACCTGCTGCTGTTTAGCTATAAAGTGAACATATTTGCATATCCTGAATTAATTTCATAGTATGCTTAGTAAAAACAGTATGGGCCAGATACATCTAACCAGTAATGTTACTAAAAGTAAGGTTAGCAAATTAATTTTAGAAGTTTAGAGAACTTTAGAACCCAGTTAAAAAATAAATATCATATTGTGGTTTAGTCTCCCAGAAAAAAAAGTCTTTAATTCAATACATTTTACATGTTTTTTTGGTTGTTTTTGTTTAAATAAAGGTACTTTTGTTTTCTACGGTGGCTCATTGAGGACATTTTTTTTTAGTACAAAAACGCCAATTCTGTACTAAGGCCAGAGCTGTTTCCCTTTTTAGAGGAGTGTTGCTCTCTAGAGTATAACAAATGGTAGAAAATACTTATACGTATGCGTCAAATAATCCTAAAACCGTTTGGTTAAGCTGACAGACTACAATTCCACTTTGCTCATTTTTGATTTATGTTGGAAATACACTGACTATACACTTTACATCTACTCAGAAATGAAGACTGTGCTTAATGGGAAACTCAGCATTAATATTTGAACTGATCTTGAGATTATCATAACTATTACTTAATGCCTTTCCCTGACTTTCATGCAAGACTGAATTTGTTGATGTATCCGAGCTAGATCTTTTACAAAGTAGGCGAGGATAGTGTACGGTTTGATTAGGTCATTATTCTCTGGCAAACACAAACAGCAAGTAAAAGAAATGCATTATTATACTCAGGACATTTTTTTCTCTGCTGTAAAACAAAAAACAGACTTTACTATTAAGAATTATATGAGGTATTATCATAAATGATGCTTCGGTCTGACAGCAAAATAAGAGCTTCGCTTTGGAAGTGCAAATGTGATGTCAGTTCTGATAACTCAGCAACACCGCATAGATGAAAACAAAAATAAGAAATCATGCAGGGAATGTGTTTGATTGTTAAGTACAACTGGCAAAAAACTACTTGGAAATTCTGTGTCATTAGCCAACATTCTCAATAGAAACGAAAGATGAAACTCCTCAAAAGATACATATACAGAAAAATACATTTCAGATAAGTGCAAGTTTATTATTATAAATTAGTCATTTAGCAAGCACTTTTATCCAGAGCGACAGAGACTAGGGGATGAACTATGAATCATCAACAGCTGCTGCTGCTGCAGAATCCCTTACAATAGGACCTCGGTTTTACGTCTCATCCGAAGGATGGAGCACAAGGAGGTTAAGTGACTTGCTCAGAGTCAAACAGTGAGTCTGTGACTGAGCCCAGAACCTCCTGGTATCAAACCCTTTTCTTTAACCACTGGACCACCAAGCCACCATACTACTAAGATAAGAAGTAAAGCTTGTTAATGAGGCCAGGTTGTTAAAGCTGGTTGACCATGGCAGTGGCCAGGATTCTTAACTTACTTCAAATTTCTGTCTCAGCTCCTCGTTGCCTTCCTCCCCCTCAGGTGGGACAGGAACATTGAAGTACTCCCCTTCCTCCTGGCTCAGCAGCTTGAACCTGCACACATCAAATCACTGTCATTAAAAAATGACAAATCCAAACCTTCATACACGACTCATACATTTTGGGGCAAAACTGCAAGAAACTTCAATTGAAGCAGACTGTCGACTTGACTCAGTACAGTACACCTGTTGCAGCAGCTAAGATGCAAAAACATTTGACGTGAGAAGGCTAGAGAGGAAGAAAAAATCCAGATGATGTAGCTTTAACCACATTCCCCTTTAAGATGTTATTATTTACCTTTGGTTGAAATACATTTTACATATACACATTATATTTTTATATTTTTTTTTACTTGGAGCATAGCATCACCTTGTGGATGCATATAGTAAATGTGCTTTATATATATATATATATATATATATATATATATATATACACATACACACACACACATTTTGTCTGCCTGTCTGTACTAAATCCTTCAGTAATTGCCTTGCTTAGAGAACTAAAGAACCCGAATTTCCCTTCTTTACTCCAGTAGATTGATGATACAAGAGGAAGTACTTAGATCGACCTTGCCACTTTAGAACAACCAAACAACATCAGTGCTGTACCAATGAGTGTCAATGTGGCATGTAATAATTCCAGTGAAGACGTATAAAAGCAGATGCAGGTTGTTAACAATTATTTGTTCTTATCCTCTCCCAGCAGACAGCTTAAGTATGTCAGGTCTCAAGGTAGCAGGCTCTCTTCTATTTTTTTTTTTTTTAAGCGGTTTCTATCCTCAATAAAGAATGTATTGATATCAAAGGTTAAGTAAATAACAACTCATCGCTCCTCCCTGTGAAGTTTGCAGCACATCCTAACATGAGTTAGAATTCGATTTCTGACTATTTAACTTTGGGCAGTGGATTGAGGCTGGGTACTGTGTTGTATGTGCCACTTCAAAAAAAAAAAAGTGGGCTTCCTCCGACACACTTTCTTTTTGTAAAACTTTGTACTGTGCTGCAACATGTTGGAAGTCTGTAGACTGCCCACCACTAGGCCTTGCAGTATACACTAAAGGGCTTTGAAAATACATTTTTCATTAGTCACTTGTTGTTTTACTGAATTTTGTTTTTCATTTTCCAGATTCATTTCCAATTTTAAAATAACGGCTGGGAATCAAAGTGCTTTTCGGAAATTATGAGGGACTTCTGCTAAATCAAAGGTAAGAAAACGTGTTTTAAAAAAGGCTTGGTTATTATAAAATCAAAACGCCTGTTGCACTATAATATCACCCCTCCTTTTAAATGTTTGATTTCAGTGGCATTTAAACAATCAAAGCGAATTACCGGTGACATCAAGGAGAGATGCACAGCACTACAGAAAAATGTTTTGCGACGAGGGCAAAAGTTTCCGTGGCAATAAAGCTTGACTGGCTGAGCAGTTCATTTATCTGAGCAATACAGCCAACACAGCAAAACTTCAGCTGAACATGACAAAACAAACAGGGTACCCCGTTTCAAGTCAGGGCTGGCAGACAAGGACTTGAATATACAGCCTCTAAAATGATCTTTCATTTACAGCATTTCACTAAAGCACTACAGCTTCAGAACATTAGCAGACTTTTGTGTGAATTACTTTGCCCTCATGCTTCTGCTTCGTTTGAAACAAGCTCGCTCCTTGAAAATGTCAGCAGAATCCTAACGTGGCAAATCTTTTACTGACAGGAGGCTTGATGGTCCTGTGGTTAAAGACAGGGGCTCATTACCAGGAGGTTCCTGTTTAAAGCCCAGCTCAGCCACTTAACCTCCTTGTACTCCATCCTTCGAATGAGACATAAAACTGAGGTCCTACTGTAAGTGACTCTGCAGCAGCAGTTGCTGATGATGATGATGATGATGCATAGTTCACCCCCTAGTCTCTGTAAGTCGCTTTGGATAAAAGTGCCTGCTAAATACTACTACTACTACTACTAATATGTTTGCACTGCCAGCCTTTGTTAAAAAGCAGGTACAAAGAAAGAAGGAACTACTAATTGTTTGTATAGATATATACAGAGCTAGATAAAGCCCCCATACACTTCATCTGCCCCCAAAAATATATTAATGATTCTCTGATCAGTGAGGCTGCATCAGCAAAAGGGGGCCAATTTTGGAATAATTCTGCTAATGGATTTGGGGTATTTGATAATATTTATAACATACTCACTAGTGTCATATTTAGAAATGGTCAAAGAAACAGTATATTATTATTATTATTTATTTATTAGCAGACACCCTTATGACAAGTATCAACTAAAAGGCTTTCAGTGATTTCTATCACTGAAGACATTGAATTCACAAAGTTTCTTTTTAGTCTTTCTAGATCTCAAACGCATGGAACCGATATTTCTCTCTCTCTACTACGTTTTTTTTTTTTTTTTTTTAAAGGTAAATGGTACATATTATAAAAAAATGAAAACATGTTTAACACTGTTACTCCATCTTGGGAATCCGATGGGGATTCGGGATTTATTTTTTCTGCAGATTGCCTCAATGGAATCATACTGCGTTATAATAATATTTTGTAATCCCACTTAAAAATGGTCATGGTGTCTCATGGTATTCAACAATATCATCCCCTTCTTTGCTGAATTTTTAAGATGAAAGCGTGGAGTATTGCTCACAGTCCAGATGACTAGTAGACCAACAGAAAATGATTATTGGTCATTTGATCATACATCTGATCTGAGTCACATTCTGTATTACATGCCCTACTAAATAACATATTGCATTCTCCCTCAATTCCCAGTAGCATAATACTCCAGTAAGATTTTTATCACACATTTTAATATTTCAGAACCTTAAAACTATTAGGCACTAGATCAATCATGGAAAAAAAAAAAAATTATCTTTCATTAAAAGCGATGAAGAAAAGTTGTCTACCGTTGGCCTGCCAAAGATTCAGAAACACTACCTATGTTGCCACTTCCTCCTTGATGCCGGAGAAGAAAAAAGAAAGAGAAAAATAACGTCTATTCCCATTGGGCGGCACTCTTTTCTTCTTTTTCCTTTTCAGCGCAGTCCCTGCTTATGTTAGCTGCGTGACGGCAACTGATTTTATGCAATGGAAAGAACAGCCTTTGATTCAGCCCTTTTAGATTCTTCATAAGGGGCGTCTTGCAGCACTGGGATCCATTTTAATTAGCGCTACTTGTCAGTTTCATCAATGAACTAATCCTCCTCTAACTGTAGTTGTGTGATGTAGTGATAACATTATCTGAAACGTCTCAAAATCCTTCAAAGTAATATTTCATGAGCGAGTGCCAGAAGCAAAGTTCACAGCAGAACAGGGACAGCTGACAACACCTCTACGACGAGCTAGGGAAAGGTTAGAGATCATCCGACTGTATATATTAGCTGGGTACAGATGTATCTTTTGAATATTATAGCATGTATTTGTTTAGAAGATTACCTTCTTGCATTATCAGATAGAAACAGCCAAGGGAACACACTGAACATGCAGAACACTCTCGTGGGCTGAAAACAGGTCAATGTCTTCTTTGCATGTCATATAGTTTCTTCAAAGCCTGATGTATTATTTGCAAGTTCTTTTAAAGTGTTAGGTGACTATACCTTCCTTTTAAATATTTTTACCTTTAATTCTAAAAAATATAATTTTTATATAAGGCATAGAGCCATCAAATATTGTCTAACTGCACTAGCATTCTGAAATGCAGTTACTTTTTTCCTCTGAAAGCCACTGTAAAATGCCATTGCCTGTCAAGTCAATGCCATTGCCTGCCAAGTCCTAATAGTGAATCTAGCATCTCTTACCAGCCATCGACTCCCAACTTATAAAGCTCAGAAATTCCAAACGACAGGGATCCCATGAAGTCATTCCGGCTGGTCAGATCCCAGTCCCAGATCTCGACAGACAACCTCCGGTCCTTATCCGATTCTTTCAGTTTGCTGCAAAAGTACAAAGATGAAAGGAGTGCCCAATTATTTGTACCATTTTCTCCCAAATTTAGAATGTCCCTCACCGCAGCAACTCCCCACACAGCTCAGGAGAACTGAAGGTTCAGTGCGAGTTCTCGGATCCCATGACCCAGCCAGTTTCCTCTTTTACAGTCAAGAACTTGAGCGCGGATGTCAGCGAGCTACTGGCCTCTGGAAGACGAGGAGCAGCCAACGGCGCTCACTCGGCACCTGGCCTCTAGGCTCCGCGATGAGGAGAAAAAGTCCCTGCTGGTTTTGCCTCCCTAACCCGCAGGAGTGCCAGAGCCAAAGCGACTCTCCCTCCTCAATCTCCAGTGAAGACCGTCGACTTCACACAGCCTGGATGTGAACCTGCGCTCCCTTGACTGTGACACCCTGCACACCACGCGGCCATGCTTTTACCAGGCGAGCCACTCAGGGACCCCCAGTGCCTGGTATTTTAACACAGCTGAGATCTGTCTAGGAACAATCTTTGTTATCTTCCGAAAGGTGCAGAGGTCAGAGGCCAAAGCAGTATGGCTGCAGGAAATCTAAATGAATGCTGAAAAAAAAACACAACTACTGTATATATTTTTCCATGTGGATAGTTTTTTGGATACATGATTATTCTATTAAGTACAGCATGTTAAATACATTTGTACATTGTATGTTATGTTAAATAAAAGTACAGAAGTACTAAGAAGTATACTTTTATTAAACGATGCAGGGCTGTTTACCATAAATATCCTGGGAAAATTAAAATGCAGGCTGGAATTCTGGCCTGGTTGATTTTGTTCAAATATCTTCACAGAGCCAGCTCTGTTCTGGCCCAGCTTAAACATTTTTAGCAAGGGTGCGTGCATTGAAAACAAACACTGGAGGCATGAGAACTGCTGTGCTTTTGTCCAGTGGGATATACTTACAATGTAAAAGTCTCATTCCATTCTGGGTTAAGGGAGCACTTGACAGTTTTGGTTTTCTGCTTGCTCTCACTCTTTGGGTCGGGGATCAGCTTCAGTTTGACGTAGGGGTCCGAGAGACCATTGGGGTCCATGGGTACTAAGTTCTTAGCATCTCGAACTACAAGAAAAAAACAAACACACACACACACACAAAGAAAATGAACACCGGATTCCAAAAGAACAGCAGAACACGCATGCCGTTCTAAACAATTTTCCAGAAGAATTGTTCACACACCCACCCTTTTCAAAATGGTTTGCGATCATTTAGAATATGCAGATATCTGCACAAGCAAACTGCTATTGCACTCTACTTGATGGTACATTGTTAACACATCAGCAGCACTATTTTAGTGGCGGGACCTTGAAAAATGCAGTGTTATTTATGACACACAAAATCATTTTACAGGTGCATCTACTGTAGCTAGCACGGTCTTAGGCATAAGGCCTCCTACATTCTCTCTAAAAGCGGAGTAAAATCAACATGACTGTACCCACTTATCACTCGAACCTCACTGCTCATTCAATCAAAACATCCTTGACGTCAAACAGTGACACACACCCATTTACACTTGATAAATACTGTAGGAAGATGCATTTTTGTTGATTGAGATGTTTAAAGTGTCCAGGCTGCTTTTTTTGCAATTGTTGTTTGCAGCTGATTCATAGCCTCTTATCTCCTATTTCGATGCAATGACACACACAGTCCTAACAAGCTGGGCAGAGCTTGACAAGTACACTGTTCCTAGTGGAAATGACAAAAGCCAATATGTGGCAAAAGTCACTTTAATAGCCCCACTGTATTGTTTGCACTACAGGCAGAACTATATGAAAGTTGGTTACTTAACTATCTGAGGCAATATTTGTAATGTATTTTCTCTATAACTTCTTTAATATTTTTCATCTATAGTAGACATGGGCAAGTCTAATCCTGGAAGGCCACTCCAGACCTGGGTTTAACAAAGGGTTTGGTTCTATTAATCAATTAAGTTGGAACAAAGACTTGAAATCAGGAAGAGTTTCAAGTTTGTGTTTCTTCAGCTACAAGAGCACATGCGTCCGCTGAAACGTGTGCCGTCAGCCACCCGCTTTTTTTTCGCTCTGCAAGCCATCTCAGAACTTACAGCGTCGGAGGACCACGCAGTTCTGAATTGTACAGGTCAGCCCGCAGGCATCCGGCCAGCCACAGGGGTCGCTGGTGTACACCGAGCCAAGGTCTCCCCAGCCGACCTAACCCCTACCCCGCCCAGGCAACGCATGACCAATAGTGCGCCGCCCTCTTGGAACTCCCGTCCACGTTCAGCAGTGGCACAGCTTGGATTCGAACCGGCGATCGCCAAGCTATAGGCCGCATCCTGCACTCCAGGCAGAGTGCTTTTACCAGATACCCACTTGGGAGCCCCCATACATTTGTTTTCTGATCACATGTTTCTTTGTGGTTGCTTCTACATTTCGGCTATGGTAATTACACATTTTGACCTCCAGGAGGTGCTAATTGTTTTGTAAAAATTCCATTAGAAATAGAGAAAAAAAACACTACCCTTTGTGTTAAAACACAATCTACATTAATACAAATTTTAAATTAACACAAGAAAAGGATGGAGAAAGAAAAAAAAGACCTTTTAAGAGAAAAAAAAGAATTAAATTTCTATTCGAGCATTCATTACATTTAAGTGACAAGACTTCTGTGAGCAGAAGAAAACCCTCTCATTTGTCTTGGCTGTACACTCAGCAGATCTAGCTCTATTTGATGTTACATTAAATTATAAAAGACTGTTTGACAGGATTAACAATGCCTGCTTTCTGATGAGTTGAACACGAAAAATGTATTAATTAACGATTTAAAAAGGTTAAGAAAATTAGAAGGAAACATCTTGCATAAAAATAAGAAATCTTCTCAGTTCTCATACCTGTTTCTAACTCCTAGAGCAGTAAATACCCGTTTTTATTTACACTTGTTAAAAACACCTTGATAATAACTGAACAAAGCGTTTCATCAAAATTGGAAGCGTATAAAATTGTAACAATTGGGGGATCAAAACAAGATGACAAAAAAAAAAGACATTTGAGAACACCCAAGGAAGAATGCCATGTTATTGCTCCATTACTTACATGTTCAATATTCTGTGTTTGTCTCCTAATTCTCTCTCGCTCTCTCTCTCTTTTCTGAATTCCTTTGTCATTTCTATGATTACTGGCAGGTCACCTTATTACCAGGCATGATAAAGTCAAGTTGGCTTTGCACCCATCATTCTTCACAGTAATCACAAGAACCATATCCATTTGTTTTATGAAATTACTTTCCTGCAAATGTATTTAAAAACGAGGCTGTGCTATCAATTACCTTCACCTTATCATAAAATTATTCTGCCTGGGCCTAGCCAGCATCTCTATGCTGTAGCAAAAGAAAGCTTGGTGTTATGCAAATGAACCCCTGTTATAAACAGTGTTAATCATCAAGGCACAGACCCGCTCGCTTGTTCCTTGCAGACACACTCTTCCCAACTCAGCCATGCCTCCAGCAAGCCCCACAGTACATAAACTCCAGTACAGCACGTCCTTAGCCATGCCAGAAATATACCATTCAAACATCTACGTTGAGAGCCTCCACCAGCAGGAGAGAGGTATTTAATGACCTACCTGTCTTTATAAAAGTAACAGTCTGTGCCATCTAGTGATCTGCAACCCTGGAAACAAGTTTCCTTTATTGTGTTGATAATACAATGTTGTGCGCTAGATGGCGCTTAGACATTAAGTCACTGATCTATTGTAGCCCACATTACAGGCATCTATGGGTGGAGATTCAAACTGAAGAGCAGCTCCACGACCCATAGTAAAAGCAACAACATGAATAAAAAAAAAAACTAAAAAAAACAAACATTTGAAGCGATTTCCTGTCGTTATTCAAACTAACTATCTGCTGAGAGGGGGAAAAAATCAATTTCTAAAACTGTCTGTGTCATAACTTTCCCCCAACCGATTAAAAGTCTAAACACTACATTCACCCTCGGGGGTCTGAATCTAAACAAACAACACTTTTCCTGATCAATATACAATATAAACTAGTCACTACTTGCCCAGTACTCGAGTTGTACTGAAAGAGAGGGGGAGGGGGCTACAGAATCAGAGCTACATTCACAATAAACCAACCCTGCTGCTCGTGACTCTTAAAGGATATATAATGGAGATCAAAGGATTTGGTCAGATGAGGAGGTCTGTGAGACATTCAAGCCCAGTCTGGCTCAAACAAATAGGTTTCTAAAAAACATGTGTGACACACAGATAATTGAAACAATTACAAGCATTGTAAACCAAGCCCTTTGATAACTAGAGGCTTGTGAGCAATGCCTGCGTGCAAGTGTTATCAAAGGTTAAAACCAGCATGGTGGTTCTGCAGTCTCAGACTATGCATGCATTGGGGCTCTCACACTAGGACGGCATGTTCAAGTGAAACCACCACCTTAGAGTGGATACCCCCACACCCTCCCCATCTTTCATTCACATGATTAAGAAACTCTTTATATATTTGGTTGGCCAACACAGGAGTACATATTTTATCTGCTTGATGTTCTTATAGTCCTGTAGACTTGTAGTACTGTAACTACAGTATAAACCAAATCCAATGTACACTTATTTGATGTGATAATGTTTAGAGAAGTTTACCTGCAATCACGGATAGCATTAGGACTCCTGAATAGCAGTTCCACCCATTCCAGGTTGTAATATATGCTTGATTAGCCACAGTGTAAAGGGAACAAGCTCAGGTGTGTCTCGTAAACTCATAGTAGAACCAAGAATGGATCAAACTGCTATGCATTGGGAGTCTTATTTTCATCCCTGCACAATTCATGCAAGACAGATACTGTACCTACATTTTTAGGAAACAATCCCTGGGTCGCAAAGGCCAACGCAACAAACCTTCTGCTTGACCAATTAAAATCCAATACACCAGCCTACAAAGGAGACAGCACAAAATGCATGCCAAAAACAGCTGTGACTAAGCTGATAGAGCATGGAAATGAACCAGAATTACTCAACTCAAAACTTCATTATGTAGTCCCTGGATAAAAGGATTATAAACCCTTTCAAATTAATGATACGTTCAATCATGGTCATAGAAATTGCAAAAACAGCCAATTTCTGAAATGTTTAACGCTCCACTAACGATCCCAAATTAATATATGCCTCATCTTACTGTTGTGTACATTGGCAGTCATTCAAATGGAATATTAATTGTTCTTGATGTAAAACATATTCTTAAAGGTGTAGCTCCCCCATATGTTTTTCTCTGTTAATCAGTTACCTGTGTTTCATTGTTGAGTTTTCATCTAGCTTTCAGTCACAACTTAAATACAAGGCAAGTCCAAGTGTTAGTGAGCCTCTAGAGGCAACATGTAAAATTACTAGCAGATGAAAGAAATTCTACAAGATTGTCATCTCTTGTCAAGATGTACCAATTAATATTATATTTAAAAAAAAGTTGTTTTAAACAATACAATGACTGGTGATAAAATAAGACATTGCAATTTCAAACAAATTTGATTTGGATGAAAACAAATACACACATTTAATCTATTCTTGTTCTCAATCAACAAGATTTGGGTCAGTGCATTTTCTTAAATCTCTGACGAGATCTCAGCATGCAGAACGAAAAGTACAGATACAAGTAAAAGAGCTGAGAAATCATATCCGAGGGGTAATCACCGATTGAACAGAAACTGATAACTTGGGTTAGCTTATTGCTGTAGCACAGCCAAAAAAACAAACACCTTTCCTCTCCATTTGCATGAATCCTGATCATTTGTATGCTGCTTTGCATTGTAAGGATAGCAAAGGGTTAATGAGAACAGTCTTGCGCATTCTGAGTGCAGCTGTGCAATTTATGCGGTTATGTGGCTGCTATCAGGGAAGGAATGTTTTATTGCCTGAGAACGTGCAATACAAACTAATCTTGTTCTGACCTGGTGCAAATAACAGTTGGCTGGTCAAGATGTTGTGGACACAGAGAGATAAACCAGCAACTAGCTTTGCAGGCAAGGGGTGTAGAATAATGTATAAAAACAGCAGGCATTTGAGAAGCACACCTGGGTCCTCTGCAGACGACATGACCATCTGGTGCTACTCTCAGAGATTAGGTAACTTAATCATTGCTTCATTTCTGTTTATAACTAGGTGTTACAGTATTGTGTCTAATGGCAATGTTTAAGCAATATGTGTGTAACTGAGTATTGCAATCAATGAAGGAAACTTACCAACATGCCAATCTGTATTGTTCACACTCATTTACAGACATTGTATTAGTTTCCTTACAGTATATTTTTGTTTGCAGAGAAAGCTAATGGAGGTACAGTATTTTATTAAGTTGGATTAAAAGTCGTTTTTCTTCGATTACCAAAAGGAGATTTCACAAAGTGAAAGCAATCTGCCTTGCTGTTTGAAGAGCAGCACATGAAGTGTATTCTATTTGCCATATTTTAATAAAGCTATTTAATATGTTGCAACATCATTGCAACATCCGAGACCATGAAATGCATTGCACTGTTTGAACTTTGTAAAGTACTGCATGGGACAACCCAATAACAACCCTCTAAATGACAACTGTTTATTTCACTGTTCAAGTGACGTGGGTCAGTCATTGTGCCAATTGATCTGCTAATGTACTTTCCAGCATTACGCTGTCTGGGCAGTCATTTGAAAACAGGCTGTTGCCGCTTTCAAAGAGACAGCACATTCAAAACTAAAAAGAGGACATTAACTGGCATCACTGTAGATTGGTTTCCAGTATTCCAACACAGGCAGGCATCAGCAATCAGTAGGCACATGCTGGCAACAAACACAAGCTAGGAACAGTTCCAAAACGACAAGCATGCCAAGGGAGTAAACATTGGAATGATCTGGGAGTATGCTGTGCAGGGCGCTGAAGTTTAATGAACTGTGTGGAGTGGCGAAGTGGTTAGCCAGAAGTAAATTGTCCAATTCAATTAGGGTTTTAGCTGGAGAGAAACGTTGACAAGCTCATGCAATTAACAGATTAAAAGGTGGGGCAAAAGGATAGTACACAGGCAGCAGCAACTTCTGAGCTTCCCCGCAAGCATGCCTCAGGACTGCTTTCTCTCTCTGGGGGGGGGGGGGGTTGATGGGAGCAGTTCATGAGTTCTGAGTCTCAGAGTAAATGGCGCCCAATAACATAATTACTCAAATTGTGTGGTATTTGTCCGACAATTGCAAGAACCTGACCATTTGTGACCTGGAATTTCCTTCCTTATTAACTGACAAATACAGTGCTTACATTTGTGAAAGCAGTTCCATCAAAGCTAAAATGTATTTCTCTTTTCTGTGCACAGCTAGGTTCACAGGCAACTTTTTTTTTTTTTTTTGAAAGAAATGTGCAATGCAAGCTAACATTGCCATCTGGTGAGGATTTGTTGAACCACACAGGTATTGGTGTAATGAGCCACAGTTTAAAAAAACATGAATTACAAAAATACTGATACCACTAATCATATTGGCAGGATGAGTTTAAGCTTTTCTTTAAACATCAGTGATGTGGTTTTTATTGTATTACTCCAGATTTAGATTTTAGATTTACCCTGCAAAGGCTATCCACAATATAATAAACTCCCCCTTATTGTTTTGCTGCTTTCATCTGGCCTGTCAATACACACACTGAAGAGATTTGCCCTTGGTATATTAAGTGACAGCCTCTTCTAGTAACTTAGCATACAGTATTTTTCTGCTTCTTGTCACTGTGAACGCTAGAAAAACATTAAAACAGCCATGTATTATAAATGTTGTTTACATAAATGCATAAACTTAATGTTAATTCACAAGTTTATTTGGGTGAAGAATATATATATATATATATATATATATATATATATATATATATATATATACCTTTTGAGTAATACTGTCAAAACGTAAGAACATATCATAAGAAAAGTGTGGGGGGATGTAATTTAAAAGCCCCGAATCTTTTTTTTTTTATGTTGCCAGTGTTTTAGATTTTACTACATCACCTGGTAGGCTACTCCATGCATTTATAACTCTGGGTAAAAAAAGTGCTTCCTACCTTCTGTTATAAACATACTTTTACTCGACTTCAGTGTATGTCCTTTTCTTGTTCTACTCTCTGTGTTAAACTTGGGTCCTTCCTCCATGCTTGCAAGGATTTTATAGCAACTTTTACTTTCAGGCAGACACTATCTAAGTACAGTATAAAGTTATTCCACTAGGTGGCAGTAAAGATTCAGTAAAGAGACACATTAAAAAAACAAAAAACACACACAACCCACCATTAGGAACACTGCCACAGAGAGGACCTGCATTCAATGTACCTTCTGACAGGACAACACACCTCAATCATAGGTTTAAACTTACTCTTCACGGTGAGGATCTCCTTGACGATACTGGAAGTGATGTATATCCGCCCTCTCTGCTCAGTGTGGTCCGTACCGCACAGGCTGGGAACATTAGCGACACAGCGCTTGTGAATGTTCATCAAGCAATCTACAGAAAAAGACAGAGCAGGGTCACTCGCATATACAAACATTCACTGCAGGTGAGGCAGATTTATTAAACATCTCCCCAGAGATCTGTGATGCAGTGGCTACAAAAAATAAAATAGGCCTGTTGTCAATAAACTGACGTCGCTTGGCACTGCGAGAAACTCGATCTGGGGAAGGCTCCAGTGAGTGTCAGGTAAAGTAAAGCTACTCAGGTAGATCCCAAGCACACATATCACAACTGTTTCTGTCAGCGAAGCCCCAGAATAATGAATATTTAACCACATAATAGCCACTAGGTGCCCCTGTATAACACAACCAAATCTAGCGGCTGCTCAAAATTATGTCCACACGTCTGTGTGCACCTAGAGCGTGTTCCTGCCTTAGCAATGGATGGTTCTAAGGCCTTCTAGATATATTTAAAAAATACACAGATTGCAAAAGCATAGGAGTTTACCCAATGGTAAGCTTCTGCAGTATTGTCATTTCAGATTGACTCAATGGTACAGCAGGCAATCCACACTCTTTACCCTGTTTTTTCTGTTTGTTTTAAAATGTCAGTTTCTCCCTTTTTGCAGTTGTGCTCAGTTATATTTCTGCCAAAATGCAAAATTATAATGTTATTATTTAAAAAAAAAAAAGACTTTTGCTGGAGGTTATTGATCATAGTGGAGTTTCCTGGTCTGTAAAGGACTGTTTCTATGCAGCTGGAAACACCCTAGCTGCAGCTTTCTTCTGCTTATGATCTCTTTGTAATGTTAATATTTAAAAGTGCAGCAGCACAGTATCTTTTTGAAAACACGGCAACACAACTAAACAATCGTTTGTTGCAAAGTGTGTGTAAAAGCTACAGAATGCTCCTGATAGAGGCTGCCATGCTGGCCTAAGGGTTTTGGAAAAAGGAAGTACAACTTTCCCCTTTTTTGCTTTACAAATGTTACCGTTTCAAAAATGCATGTTAATGCAAAAAAAGGTGAAAGTGCCCATTAGCCTCTTCATATCTTCCTGATTATCAGCGAGTCAGTGCCCATTAGCCTCTTCATATCTCCCTGATTATCAGAGATTCAGGTTTACCCTTTTAGCATGTTATGTATTCCCTTAATCTCAAAATAGACAGAAATGCAGTGTTGTCCTATTTGCAAGTAAGGGAGAAACTGAAGTGTAAATTACAAGCAAAGAACCACAATATCTTCTACAGAAAAAAGGGGGACTAGTGACAATACTGCCAATCAGAGATAGGAAATTAGATTTTTTTTTTTATTTAGACTATCCAATTATTTTTACCCCCGATTTTCTCCCAGTTTGGAATGCCCAATTATTATTATTATTTTTCTCCTTCACCGCGGCGATTCCCCACACAGCTCAGGGACCCGGAGCTTAGTGGCTGTCCTTCAATCCCATGAGCCAATCAGCATCTTTTTACCCCCAGGAACTCGAGAGCAGATGTCTGCAGGCTACCATCCTGTGGAGGACAAAGACTAGCCCAGCAAATCTCCGCCGCCAAGCTCACTCGCTACCTGGCCTGTAGAGGTCACTGCAGAGCAGGGAGGAGAAACCGGATCCCACCTTCCCAACCCTGGGAGCACCAATGCCTCTTTCTCTGTGACCACAGTCCTTTAGTTTTGACTAACAATTCCAGTAGAACCTGTTTGTATTAACAGCACACAATACTTACGGTCACACTTCATCCCCTGGTGTAGGAGGCCGTAGAGCAGGGAGCCGCAGTGGTCACAGAAGGTTGGGCTGGAATAAGTGTGGACCTTAAACTTGTGCTTACTCCTGGGATCCTGAAAGACAAAGCAAACATGATGAGTTTACATGGTCTTCACACGTGCACTATGTACAAAACAGATGGGATGACATTCACGTAGCGCTGTGGCATTCATGTTCAATAGTGAATGTTCTACACACTTCAATTTTTAATATTAATATTCGATTATAAACCCTTCTTTGACACATTCACTCCAATTCTATACGTTCTTGTGTAGTAACAGCAGTTATTATTATACCAAGTGAAATCACAAAACGAAAGGTTACAAGTGTTGTTTAACAAAAACATTATGCACAGCGTGATTACAATAAGTCTCGTTTCTAAGAAGGGTTTTCTTAAGTGGGTATTGGTTATACAAATGTACAGTAGTTGTTAGAAGGCAGTTACTAACTGCAATGTAAATACAGCAAAGCCACTATTGATGATTTGCCAGTTTGATTTCATTCCAAGCTTTACTTTGAGGTTTACAGATTAAATTAGTAGCTTGACTGAATCAGATAGCAGTGCAGGCAGTGCATTGCTACAGATGGATGTGCATGGTTAAAGGAGAGGCAAGGATATTTCAATATTACTGGATTAATCATCCTGTAGACAAAAGTGGTTTAAGGGTTTAGGGGATACAAATTTTAAAATATTTCTGAAGGTCAAGACATGGTTACCTTAAACTGGCTTATTAACGAGTCTAATATTTACAGCCTACAGTCTTGGTTCACACTTAGTGAACCCACAATGTCCTTGTCAGTAGCCCACAGCTTACCCACAATTAGACTGTTACCATCTGCAAACACATACTGATAACTATCACTGCATTCTTCTCCTGGCAGTATCAGAATGTAACCTCAAGGTGGGGTGGGGGGTGGGATTGCCTTTAGTTGTCTCAGCTTGTGCACTGGTTAGTGTTAAGGCTGCTTTACGTCTTTGGCCACTAGCTATTTGTCACAGTCTATCAAACGTAATGTAAAAAGTGCTGCAAGATTGACAGTATGCTGTAGGCAGCCTGGCGCATCCTGTGGATAAAGCAACACTGTACAGCATCTGGCAAGAACCAGAAGACATTAATACAATAGGGAGAGGAAGACGTTGTCAATAGCAACAAGATGAGGATTCAGTAAAGCCACTTACAATCATCCAAAGAGTGCCAAAATGTCTGGCATTCCTCAGCTGCTGCGCACATATTGAAGACACTGCGTTTCAGTCAAAACAATGAACTTAAGATAAGAGAATTTAGTGTTCTTAAGGTCAAACACTGTATGTTTGTCACTCCTGTCCTGATTGTTGTGTAGCTGACGTCATTTTAAAACTAAAAAGCGCATTAAGTAGGGTTAGGATAACAAACACTTCTCACTCTGGCCCATGGAAGTGAGATACTGCAGGATGCCAGCTATACCGCCTTGCTGTACTCCACGTCGACAGAGTAAAATAAAATATCTGGTAGTACAGCTACAACCTCATTCTGCAGCACATTACCTAGAGCCTGGAAGAGGAATGTGTTCCAGAAGCGAAAAGATTGGTGCTGCGAAAACGTGGCATTCAAGAAATGATTGGATATTTATCAACAATAACACTTCTAACTTCTCTGAGTGCGTAGTACTCATGCTCAGAATGGTCAATAACAAAGAATTCTAAACATTTAAACCTGCATATATATAAATATACTCTGACCTTGATTAGAGGTAGTCCTGAACAATTTTAATCATACAGTAAGCGGTGTGCTATGCAGGTCCATAGCAAATGACCATATTATTCAAAAATACAAATTAGTCTGCATACAATTACAGCTTTTTAATCAGCAGTCCCACCGGTAAGTATCACTTAGTAGTCCGTCTTGACATTTCTATTACATAAACTGGTCTCGCTCTGTAAACTGCCAGATCTGATTTGTCACCCGACGAGGCAAGTTTGTCTGTCTGCTGAACACTGCTGCAAAAAGATGCCTTGAAGCCCTTCCGAAAATCCATCAGAGGGTGTGATGTGACAAACACTATCTGGCAGTCTCATTCACTATAATGATAATCTCAGTGATTTCCTTTCCTTGCATTAAAGGACGGGAAATGCCAACAAAGATCCTTTCCGACGAACCTTAAGACACAAAATAGCTACAGTATTGTAAACTGGATAGAGGATTTTTCCAGTGTTGTGCATGAGAAATGCTACATCAACAGCAGTCTTAGGTGAGTGCGAGGCACCAGCTTGACTATGATAGCAACTTTAGCCAGTGTTCTATCAGCAAATCATGAAATTCATTGAACAAGCACCTGGTAGGGGAAGTGTCCTATGCAAAAATCCTGACCACATGTCAAATGGTAAGCGAAGCAGTTAGAATCGAAAGTAGGTTATAATTTAGCTTTACTTGTGAAACCCATTGCAACAGCTTAATGCAGACTGTTTCTTAATGCTTGAACGGCTACACATTTAAAAGCATCAAATATCCTTCAGATTCATTACCATGTACATTACACGTTCCACCAGTATAGCAAAAACAAGACAAAAAAAGAAGTGTACTGGCTCTGGGAAAGCAGGCTACTTTTGGAAAGTGATCTTTGTTGTTTTTCCACCATTCATTTATGTGTAGTGGTAATTAATTAATTGGCTTATATATATATTTTTTAACTGGGTATGAATGCAAACAGATGGGAACTCAAGCAGACAGAGGAAGTGGTGTCAAAAGTAACAAAAAAAACCCCAAAAACATAATGCACATGCTTCCCCATCGATGGTGATCAAACGATACAATGCATCGCCCCAGCCTTAGTGGCAGTACTTGGATCTGACCCTGTCTAGATCATTGAAACAAAATCTTCTTTGCTACTGCGATTTCCGTTTAACACTAGTTACGTTACGAATACGCTCTGCAAATATAACTGGAAGAAGTACAAATTGCTCCATTCTTAACTTTCAAAGTTCATCAATGTCGCCTAAATTTACTTGGCACTGGGGACACAGCCACTTGAAAGGTTTCCAGATGAATAATTAGTCACGATCAAACAGATTGACCTAGAGGAGCATGCACTTTGAAAAGTTTACCTTGAGGACTTCCAAAAGAACTAATTCTAACACACATCACCTTAACTTGGAAAGGAATTTAGCACCAGGTCAATCTTATTAATGTTTTTAGTCCATATTAAACGTAATAAAAAAGGTTGTGACACCTTAAAATAGGAAGAAAAAAAAAACACACACTACAAAACAAAAAACAATAATAATCCTTCTGAATTCCTTTATTTTAAAACTATAATAATAATAATAATAATAATAATAATAATAATAATAATAATAATAATAATAAATAATCTCCATTATTAATGTCTGCTTTTGTGATCAGCTTTAAAGCACAGGAATTTCTGAGTAATTAAACCTTCACTTGAAACAGTTCATTAACATGGAAGATGGGTGATGAGGATCTGTATGTCATGCTCTTAGTTTGAGTGTGCACCTATTCATTTGCTTAGAAGAAGTGACATTTTTTTTTAATTGTAGGACTAACCACTAACCTTTTTTTCTCATTATGCGCTGAACCAAAATTCACCTTAATGGCACGCCTGAGTAACTTTACACAGGGACAACCAAATGAAGTGAAGGTGGCTGTTTGCAAGATGCAATCAACCGGTGATGAAGGGTGGGTGGGCTGGGTTGCACAGTGGATTCGGTCACAAGTGAAAGAAGTTTAAATTTGGAAATATCTAGAAATTGACTTAAACTCTTGCCAGAATGAACAGATAGAGTTCGGTTTCCTGGCGTTAAGACATCCTTCATTGAAGGCCATGTGTACTCTAATCTGTAAAGTTAATGGTTGCAAAACCAGGACGCCGCTGTAAAACGAGACGCAGCATTTCAAAAGAGTATTACGATTCGTAAGAAGTGTCAGCTTCAATACCAGCTCTTATTTACTGAACTAGTGGTGTATATGTCATTCAGGGTGTAATGCACTGGATACAAAATGTAAAAGATTGCTCACACAGGGGTTTGTTTTGGTATTGCAGTGTATGGTCCTTGGTCTTCGCGGGGTCTAACATGGAACTTGGTAGAATTAGTCACCTGCTGCATTCCTACAGCATTCATCGACATTGTACTGTATCTTCTGCATCTGTAAGATGGATCTCAGAATGGTCGTCTAACTAGTTGTTCTACTGACTGTACTTGGCACTCTTATATTAAACTTGGAAACCACTATTCCCAAGGACCTGCTGGGCCCCCAAAAGTTTAAAACAAAAACAGAAGGAAAAATATGTTCCTTGTGCGATTAAAAAAAAAAAAAAAAAGTATGTGCGATTTTATTCCCCAAGCACAAACTCTCTTTGATCCAATTCAAACTTTGATTAGAACACTGTCTCTTTTTTATTTTTTATTTATTCCCTAGGCTAGTGGTTGCAGATCTGCATTTGATAAATTTCTTTCGCTAATCTCCTGGTTTCAAAGTCGACAACAACCAGGCAGCTTTTTTAGTTAAGACTGACAAACCAAATTTACACCAGCATACTAAATGAATCGGGCATCACTTCCCCGTATGAACAGCAGAGACTCTGATCTTCAGGGCTTTAATTTCATTCTTACGATAAACGTAATGCCTTACGACAAGCAAAAAAAACTGAACCTCCAGCAAAGTGAGGTTCTGATACGCCTCAAAATGAGAACAACGAAGCCACAGAATGATTCCTAGTGGTGATGTGATGAAATTGATATTCAGCACAGACCTGCAGATATAGGAGAGGCTCAATTACTTTTTTGGTGACACAGATTACATTTCCAGATCATCAAAATTGCATTGAATATACATTTACTGTACAGGAAGTAATCTGCTTAGATGGCTGAAAAATTAAGTTTTACATAAATGGAGTTGCAGCTGTAATTATGAAGGGTTTTGGTAATTTTTTTTTACATACTTTAAGAGCCAATACACTGTATTTAGATCACTTGCATTTACATTTTGTAGACCAATTCTGGATTAGTTGGGCAATGTGTGTGGCAGGTTGCTGTAAAGCAATCCCCTTGTTGTCAGCACTGTTAATCCACTCGCCTCTCCCTAAATAAGAAGAGCACCGCGTGACAAAAACACCAGGCTTCTCCTTCATCTGAGACCAGTAAGCAGGGATTCCCAGAAGAAAATAGGCTACACACCTCTTATTATACCAAGTGACTCAGATCAATTGCTTGCATTTATTTCTGTGAGATTCTATTCCGAGGGACAACCATTTAGAAAGTTTCAAGTCTGACAACAACATTTTTCTGATCCAACACGGCACGATTAATCTGACTGTTGAAAGCAGTGTCACTGGAGCGTTCTCTGAGAGCAAATGCGTTTCTTCCTTGTGTATTTCATGCACAGAGCTGTCATTGCAAGTCTACTGCTGTGCTGCTGGCAACACGATGTAGCAGTGGGCGCCTGAATTTAAAGAATATTTAAAACACTGCTGTAGAGAGTTGATCCTAAAACTGGCATTTCTGACCTCAGGAATCAATTCAACACAAATATTTACTTTAAAATAACAGATCTGCATACTTCAACTCTGAGTCACTGATATGGTTTTGGTGGTGATGGTGGTGTTGAGGGGGCAATGTATTATATTATGCTAGGCTATTTTTGTCTTTGTTTTTTTTTTTGTGATTTTTTTGTTTGTTTTGTTATAGCCAGCAGATTCATAATTGCTTTCTAAAAAACAGCAAACATCACAAGTTCAACTCACTATTCAGAAAATGAGTCACATGGCTAACTGAGAATTGGAACATTTTAGTGTTGCTGGCATTTGGCATTTTTCAATGGCTCACTGCGGAGCTCAGGTCGAGCGTAACAAGACAGCAATGAGTCACAAGCACAATAGTCAGTGGGGCTTAAACATCGATTAAAAAAAAACAGTAACAGTGCAGGAAACTGGAACCGATTTACAAATGCAAAGTAAAAACAGAATAGAATTAACAAGAGGAAGGGAAAGAAAGAAAGAAAGAAAGAAAGAAAGAAAGAAAGAAAGAAAGAAAGGAGGACTGGAACACAGCATAAATTATACATAAAAAAGCAAGAATAAATTAAGGCAGTGTTAACTGGAACAACAAATATCCAATATAACAAGCAGACTGCTAATGAGCTTGACACTGTGATGAAAGTGAGGTGCAATCCGAACAAAATAATGAACTCAATAAACGCTGGCAGAATCAAAACAAAAGACATCTTCTCTTATATTCTACTGCATGACCTACGGGCGATTTATTTTGCGTTTAATTTAGGGAAGCTGCCGTTGAAATGATTTTGTCCTAAATTACATAAGCAACTTTCAAGACAGATGTAACATCCTTGTGAATGTAGGCTTCATTATTACACAATACGGGGGGAGGTCAAAAGGAGTCAACAGGACCCAATCCCTAAGTGACTTTTTAATTAACCCACTTCCAGAATAGATTCTGAATAATTCCCTTTGAAAACAACGAGGAGAGCAATGCTGTCTTAAAGTGGACTTCAGTTTTATGCATTATGGCATTTGCCATTGTCTTTACATTTAGCAACTAGACATTAAGGAGAAGCCAATTACTGTGTCCTAGGATATGGCTTAATTAATTAATAGCTATGTCCTCTGCCAAGTCCCTTATTCGAGTTTGCCCCTCTCAATGGGTATACAATAGAGACCATTTCGATTGAATTATTAGACTAGTGATTTATTGAACACCTATGTAAATACATCTTTCAAGCAGTACACATTGCACAGAGATTGTGGCAACTATACAGGCTCCAAGGCCCAGGAAGAACTTTGTGCAGATGGACTTATAAACATGCACACATGGGATGCACATCTTTGATGTTTAACATTTTACTAAACTGGCACCAGTTACTCAATTACACAGACTATTCCCTTCAGTCTAGAATGATATTTTTTCAAAGAGTAATATGTGAAAAAAGCATCCATGATTTACTTAAGAGAATCATGGACTAAACTATAGAAGCCCACAAAGTAACAGAAATAAACTTTTAGATAATTTATTTATAAAGAGGTCTGGAGCGATAATCGGTTGCTGAGAAAAAGGCCACTGCGTTCTTTAAGGCTGCTGTCATTTTTTATACTGATGAATTATTATCTAGTTAATACATCACACTGATATTCAGAGCGACACATTCAATCATGAATACGAGTTCAATTCTGTGAGATTAACTCCAGCTTTTAGATCGGTGCTCACTTGCCTAAATACAGTCGGCGCAGCCCAATCAGGATACTGATAAATTGGGATGTCTGCTTAAATGGGATACAACTGTAGGAGACACTTCTTCCCAATGCTATTTATGTTGTTTAATTGGGACGTCACTTTGTTTATTTGGGATACAGTATTTTCAAATGAAGTGAGATGGCTTTTCAGTGCAAGACTGGTCGCGTACAACAGTGCAGCGAGTACATGATTATACTGTGACTTGCGTACATTGCGTGAACCATGTTGAACTCTTGAAGGAGCTGGAGTTTCCTGTGGTTTCTCAGGCTGCTGTTGCACAGAAAGTTGGCATGTCAATCGCAGGTGCCTGGCCTTGTGATAAGATGCGATTTCATTCTTTTTCATTTCATGTAGAAATAAACAGCGATTCATTTTGTTTAGTAATAAAAAAAAAAACAATTGACTCATATTTAAAATGATGATTCAACATTTAATCATGTGATTTCATTCTTTTTCTTTTCATTTCACAACAAGTTTCTTTTTCTTTTCACAACAAGTATGACTAAAGGTTGTCTCAAATGCCTCTCGTTTAATTGGGACAGCCACGAATCCAGGATATTTTTACTTCACCCGAGCCATCCCGATAAAGCGGTGCCGATTGTATAATAAACTGTGTTCAGCTACGTATTTGGCCATTTCTTGCATATTAATATCTTCTTCAAACTTCAGTGTCCTAAGCAGGACACTGAAACAAAATAAGATTTCCATTGCATTGCAGTTTGATCCATTCCTGGTTTTATTACGAGTTTAATAAAGACACACCTGAGCTTCTTACATACACACTGTGGTTAATCAAGCTTGTATTAATCTGGAATGGGTGAAACTGCTATGCAATAGAAATCTTACTTTGATCCGTGATCCTACGGCATACATTACAGTACATACGGGGTGTCTGATGATGTATAAAAATATAGGCTAGCACATCCACCACAAAGTACTGACTGGTGCTTACGGGCATCTACTACAATGGATCTTCAGTAGCTCTTAACCATAGTATCTTGAAACATTTTGTTTAGATGAAATGAGCACAGTCAGATACAGCGGGGGCTTTGCCTACCCATACTGTAGAATTATGAAGATGAGCCAGTCATTCAAAGACATCCAGTCAAAGCAAATGTACAGTCGAAGTGTGATGCACTCTCCAATAAATCTTGCTATGGAAAGTCGTTCCTGGGAGTCTGCATTGGTCCATGGGTTAACACTGTTGTTGAACCAGTTTTCATTACAAGATGGATCAAGCACACAAACTCCCCAAGTTTGCCACAAACCTCGATAAGATGGGCCAAGCTTTTCACTACTGTATGCAAATATAAGGACGGACAAGTATTGACAGATTTTGGCATTTAATAAACACATCTAATAAACACTGTGTTACGTATGTTCTGCTAGTTTCTAATCCTACAGAAATTAAATGAATGGCTGCCAAGAATGATTGCGCATGTCAGAAGCTGACCTTAGTTTTGTGAGACTGGCACCAGGTTAATCACCTGCTCTTGATGTAGTGGTGTGACCTTCAAGTATATATGAATGCCGAAATGTGCCAAAATGTAATATTCTGGGAAAAGCCAAGAGGGTACTGTCCTGTTTAATTCTGAAGCGGAGAACTTTTAAAATCTTCCTTGTACGGCTCTATTTTTTCCCACGGAAAAAGTCACTGCGGTATGTGAAAAAAATAATGACTTTTCATTATCTGAGAGTCATGTTTCCTGACTGGAGCCTCCCTTCCCAGTAGACCCTGATTCTATTAGCTGTAATAGATTACACATTATCACCTCCTCTGGGCTCTCTGGGACAGCTGCATAATAGAATCCGCTGGACAGTTTAGTGTTGGCCATCTTTAACTAAAGAAAGAAAAACCACTGCAGTGCAGACACACAGTCAGGAGGGGATTAGGAGACGCAGCAGCAGAACTTTCTGTTTCTGTTGATTAGGTTCCTAGACCCATTTTAATGAATCTGCCTTAAGGCTAGATTTCTATTTATTTTAAATACCACCAGTGCATTTTTTTATTGTTTTTAGTATCAGCTATCTCTGTGGCAATACAAGGGTTTTTTTCTCTCTTAGGTAAAACTGTTGTCTATTTGCCTACTTGACTTAGTTTCCTAGACGTTTTACCTTAGATTTTAGATTGACTGTTGACGTATGCATCTTCTTTATTGTCATACTAAATCTATGAATCTATCTATTGTCAGTGGAAACTTAATGAACACCTTTTATTTTCTCAGCAAACCATGCCTTAAGAATGGCTTTCTTTGAGTTTACAGATATTGTGCCCTGGTGTTAACAGAAGTTAAGTCTTCCTTATTTTTCTCCACACATCCATCTGCCCAATGCTTGTGAAACAAAAACAGCTTTCTTTGTGTGTTATTCTTAAATATTCATATCTATCAAATTAGAAAAAATTGGCCAAGGAAGAACAATACTCTTTGGAGAGCCAGGTTTGTCAAGCAGTGAGTTGTCACTTTCTAGTGGTAGTCGTACTCATTAGAAAGTACATTTACTGAAATCAAGCTCAGACTGTTGACAGCAGCTTTAGCAGTATGGGACACACATGTTATGTCACAGAAGACAGGTAATGAGTGAGAACAGTCTGGAGGGGGATAAGATAGGAGCAGCAATGTTACACAGGCTGCACTTACATAAGCAATATCATCATGTTCGGAAAAACTGCACTGGAACTGAAAAGTTCACACATGATGGGGTGCATTATCATAAAAGATGCTATTAACACAAATGATATGCATATAAAAGGCCAGTGCTATTCTTATTTAACCACATGTGCAAAAACAACATTAAAACACAATTAAGGGGGTAATAGTTCATTTAATTACGATTGTAACCTATGCATTTGTTAAGTACCAAACAGTGCATTCCAATTATTGTGTTACTATCCTTATAAAGACTATAAATTGTATGCAATTGCTCAATGTCAACATCCCATTCAGTGCCAAAATCCATCAGCTATCTTAATTGCAAAGCTGCTATGCCCCACCGTTATTCACTTTAACTTACCCAGTCCCAAAGGAACTCTACCCAAACACAGAGACTCGGGAAGTTTTTAACCTTAAAGTGATTTGAGATCTTAAATGGGACATTGTACCAGGTCAATTTGGTTAAAAAAAGAAAAAAAAGACAGAGGGGCACAGACACTCGATCGTTTGCATATCTTAAGGTTACAAGAATGCAGAACCATGACACACATCTTCTAGTGATGTCAATTTTCCAAACCTGCACCAACTGATATAAAAAAGACAAAGAGGAATTAGACAGCAGGAAGGGTCACAGAGATAACGATGGCCTTAAATGTGGAATTTACTTACATCGGAGTCTGGTCCCTTATCGGCTCCGGGGCAGGAGAAAGTGACAAATTCATGGCAGCGTTTGTGCACCACAAAGCAGCAAACTGCAAGAACAGAGAAGAGAGGCATGGATAAACCAACAGCAGTTCACACCGGCCCAGCATGGAGTCATCATTATCATCATGGACCATTAAAAAAAAAAAAAGCGTTTAAGCAGCAGTAACAGTGATTGTATATAATTTGATCAGCATACTTTACCATTAATTCCCCAGATATCATTCATCTACTGTATATTGCTGACATTTTTTTCAGTATTATCTTTCAAAAACAAAGCAGTAGAACAGTCTGAAACATTTTCATGAATATCTGTTTCATTTCTAAAAAATAAATAAATAAATAAATAACTCAATCCTTGAAATACTGTATGGTTCCATAATCCTACAGAGAATTAAAAAAAAAAAAAAAGTACTGTGCCAAATAAACACATTTATGATAACTGTATGCAATGATTTATTTTCAGTTAAGGTTGAACTTTGTTATTCAGAACGTTTTTAAAACTTTTAAAAAGATGCAATAAGGACAACAGTGCCATAATTAAAAATGCAATCCTAGGGCTACTGCAAAGTGAACCCAAATATATAGTGCTGCATATTCACTCTGCTTATTGCATGAATGTATAACAGAGCAAGTGATTTAATAAAAATCCCTGCGATTTCTCACAGCAGCGCCAGCGAGCGCCTTTCATCACACAGCTCCGACTAGGGAACGTAATGAATGGAAATGTATTTTACTGGCAAATATGAGGATACCCATGCAGCCTGAAGCTGTGATTAGCCTTAATGAGAAATCCAAATATCTTTATTTTATATTTTAGGAGGCAAGGGCATCAAAGATTCATGTCTAATTGGAAGCACTCAAAAAATAAATAGTAATATAACATAATAATAACAACAACAACAACAACAACAACAACAACAACAACAACAATAATAATAATAATAATAATAATAATAATAATAATAATAATAATAATAATAATAATAATAATAATAGCTTTCTAATTTCCTGATAATCTTGTTTCCCCTCCTTAAATAATAACAGCTTGCAGCTCTTGATCAATCACACATACTGTAACTCTAATCTATCTCTTCCAATACAATCCTATAAGCCTACTTTATTAATGACCAGGGTCAGAGATTGTTTCTTGCCTGCAATCCATTATTAGCTGATTATTATTGTACATTGTACATATACATACACTGCACTTTCTTTTCAAATAAAAGCAAGTGGATATACACACCGACTGGCACTGTGTGCTGTTAAGGTAAGGCAAGTACAATAATTGAACTGGATTTTGACCTTTTTATCAAATAAAATGCAGATGAACAGTATGCTTACAATGCTTACAAATACAGTCTTATCTTAAAACAACAGATTCAGATATCTTTAAACAAAGTGCAATCCGCCTCCGGTTTAACCCCTTTGTATCTGGAATTTTCAATCGCAAATGACACATTCACTTCTGGAATGATCTCTTCTGAAGTACTGTAAAACCACCATTAACCTTTGAGGCTGTGCTGTAGGGCAGGCTTTGCAGAGTAATGCATTTACAAAGGGCTGGCCAATAGTGGGCAGACCAGGTAGAGCCCAGCACATTGTGTGGAGGCAGGTGAGTCTTGTCCTATGTTAAAGGTTCCTATGATTTTAGCTGAAGAAGCATGGCTTTCCTTTCACATTATGTTGCACATGTGTGCAGGGGTGTTACGTCTCACTTATGACAAGAATCAGGACTAGTTTTTAGTAGGTTACATCCACATTCGGGTGATGGTTTTCTGCTTTCTCACGATTTGTTGCTTAATAGTTTAGTGGATCATATGGTACGTCACGTGACCATATACATGTGTGCATGCACTGCAGACTATAGGGTTCTCTAACTTTATTGGCCAGTTGGTGCATTTTGCACGTGATTGGAAGTTAAGAGTTTACATTTACAATTAAATCAAAACGCAGAAGCAAGCAATCTTGATTACAGAAGTCTTCCTTAGAATGACGGTCCTGATGCAGTTTTGTTCTGCATTGCAAGAAGACAGCTGGGGGTCCAGCTTTGTTCCAAAGTTCAACCTCTGCCATGGTTTCACATAACAGTCTCTCAACACGCCTGTTGGGAGGCTCCATTTCAAAAGTTCATTATTAATGAAATCATTAAATATACATGCAGTTAACACCAAGCAGCCTTTGGTGATACCTTGCCTTGCACACCAGGAACATATATGAGAGGAAAGATGAGCGGAAGTTAATTGTACAGTCTCTTCAATTCAATTAAAAAGTCCATCGCTAACATACTGAAAAAGAATACCCTTCTATCTCTCTCCCCTATTCATTATTATATATTTTTTTTAATTAATTTTTTTTAGGACAAATGCTACTCATGGAAACATCACCAGGACCACAAATTCTGTCAGCATGGATGCTTCCAAGAGGAACCAAAAACTTAGCACTCCTGTGCCAGTTGGAGGCTTATAGTTGAGATACCAAACTACATGTGCCTGGGATGTTCATTAAGAGAGCTCCACCATATTGGACTGTTGCTGGATTTATCATTAGCAGCTTGTCCTATCTGTGCCTACTTTTATGAATCAAACTACTACAGGCTGGACTGATCGATAGAAAGAATGTATTTTCTATTGTTTTGTCCAGGTTACAGCATTTGCACTGTTCAGGTTATTAATGTTATTAGTTGTTAAAATTAATACAGCAAAGAAAGCTTAATTGGTACTTGTTTTGTACTGCGGAGCTAACACTAATGTAGCTTGAACTGGAAGACCTTACGCATTGTGATGTGGCTGCTGAACTGAGGGGAGTGAAGTTGTGTCTTGGAACTAGGAGAGAGATTGTTACCACGGGGTACTTTGAGCAAGTGTTTTTGTGCTATGTATTCTAATGCTGTAACCAAAAGCAACAAACCTGTGCCAAGCAAATAAACATTGAACAGAGAAATCTTGTTTGGACATTGCTTATATACTTCATGAACCCGGCCAGCTCCTCTGAAGAATACACATAAACTGGGCCTACACCTGTAATTTCGCCCCACTTTTGCCTTGACAACTTTGCCCCCTGGGTGTTGGCTCAGCAGACACACACACACACACACACACACACACACACACACACACAACATCATTTTTAATATTAAAAGAAAAGCAGGTTATCCAACAGTCTTGTACAGCATGTACTGGAGTACAGTTCCAGGTTGTGTCTAAAAATAGGCCTATAATGTCACCTCAGACAAAGCAACAGTAACTAATATTTATACTACAGAATTTCATTATTTACCTTGCTTTCTACCAATGTCCCTAACTACCTAAACATATTGTGCACTGCAAAATGGTAACAATTATAATCTGCATGGCAACAAAGAAACAACTTTTTTTTTCTTCCTTCAAATCCATTTGAGATTAAAATAAAAATGAATTGTTTCAAAATGGGTTTGCGAGAATTAAAAAAAAAACGTTTGCACTGAAGAACGATTTCTGTCATGTGGGAAGAAAAACCATTGATGCCACTCAGAATAGAAATTTCTTAATAAGGTTAATTACAAACTCTGTGCTTTCTTTCATCTGGTCCTTGGATCTAGCAGGAATCATTTTAACATTTTTCTATTGTGAATCACAGAGCAAAACAGATATGCAATGTTAACAACTTCTTCTACAAACACCTGCATTCATTAAGAGCTGCCAGCCTTGATCCTTGAGGAGTCTTATTGGTCTACTTGTATACTTCAGCTCGGCAGTAAAATTAACCTCAGAGACCTTCTGTACTTTCCTTGAATGATAAACGCAGATAACACAAGAAAAGACTTTGCTTCAGAGCGTCTTAATAGTATTACATGAATACTCTGGAAATGGATACAAGTGATCAGCTGTAGAACGGGCCCATTTCTTTGGGTGTCAAAGGGAAGTACAGGCAAATCCACAAAGCATCCCTGCATTTTTATATGATATCTGAAACACATTGTAAGAACATTGTATTCTGGGTGACGGGGGAATCAAACCAGCAACCTGCTACTCTGGTGATCGCAATCTCTACTTTTGTTCCATTTGATGAATCTGCAGTTTTAATGTTATTTTATTTAACATTTTGGGGAAAAAAATGACTATTTAAATTATTTTGCAAGGAACACAAAATGTGCCCATGGCCACTGCTAGAGATGCTAACCCAAAAACGGCCTCTGTTCCTGGTTTGTCATCAGCGTTACTCTCCAAGGACAAGAGTCTGAACAGCTCCAGAACTCCTAAGCCTTCAACCTTCATAAATCTTTCAAGGGGAGCTAATGACGACAAACACTCCCGATTTTAGGAAACCTAATCTCCCAGGTCTCGGGAGTGAAGCTCTCCGTTTAGAAACTGCAAAGATAATATTGACACTGGAGACTGAGACAGAGAGAGAGAGAGAGAGAGAGCGCGAGAGAGCGAGAGCGAGAGAATTCTCCTTGATTCCTTCCTGATTCTTTTCTGAGATATCCTTGAAAATGTTTTCTATGAACATATGAAAAACGTTCTTCATCTTTGGAGTTGCGAATGAGATGTTGCAGTAGGAGATCCAAAAGAGCAAAGGCATTGGTTGAAAATGTAATTAGTTTTTGGTCACTACAACCAGCAAACTGTGACATTGGAAAATGTCAAAGTGAACAAGCTTGCTAACAATGAATAGCCCACTCGGGTTTTGACACACAAAAGGTGACAAAAAAAAAAGAAAAAAAAGGAATGAGACTTGGGCTTTATACTCTGAGAACAAATAAATAATGTATTTAAAATAAATAAATAATGTTCTCCCTGTATTGGCTCGTTTGTTCGTTGACAGGTCCAGTCCCAATCAGCTTGGAATCACCATCTCTAACAGTTCTCTAGCCCAGCCAAGATCTATGCTCTTACTTTCACATTCACCTTGTTGTTCTGGTGTGTTCATTACTGGATTTACAATATACAGGGGTTTCACATGATTATGAACACAGGAGCTTGCCTGTCTGTAACTGTCGCTGCACATTATTCTGTAATTCACCTCACCTTAACGCAATTTGAGATGCCCAAGTGCCCAAATTAACGATGCTAAGACAGTATATACCGGCATTATAAAATATGATCAAATATTAACAGATTGTGAAAACAAATATTGTCAGATTGTGCCCCCACTGTAGTGTCCCTAGCATTCCAAAAACTTTAAATAAAGTTAATACTGCACTTAAACCAACACTAGGACATTTTATTCCATCTGCTTATGGAAAGTGTTTCCTGGGAGTCTTGAAGCAGATTGTTAACCAAAAAGAGATGTTATTAAAATCATTTATTTAACGCCACTTTAGTCTGATGCAGGGATGAAAATACGACTCCCACTGCATAGCAGTTTGATCCATTCCTGGTTTTACTGCGAGTTTAATAAGGCACACCTGAGCTTGTTACCTGTGGCTAATCAAGCTCACAGTAAAACCTGGAATGGGTGAAACTGCTATGCAATAGAAGTCTGTCCATCCCTTTGTTATATGATCTTGGTGGATCTACCTATTTAAAAAAAAAAAACAGCAATGAAGACAGTCCTAAATACCAATGCTGGTTAAATCTGAATCTATTGTCTGAAAAATTCTATAGCTAAATAACATCTGCTGCCACAGATCTGAGGGAACACTCCTAATCTGATGGCTATCAATCAGCAGTAGAGTTTCTACATTTACATAGAGCCTGGGGAAAGTGGCTGAATTCAAGTTTTCACTTGGCAAAATCTGATTGTACAGCAGGAATAGATTGTTATTGAGTATGGTCTACTTAGGTCTCTCTTTGTATTAGTGCTGCACTATTGACACATGCCTGTGCTGGCCCCACAAAATAAATAAACTAAACTAACAGGTCGAGTTATAGAATTAAGAAAAATCTTGAATATTGATTATCTTGCCAATGTTAATTTGCAACAATATGATGGAAGCATGCAAGTAGGTGTACACATTAGTACATCTTTATTTTGATCCAATTTCAACAATTCCTTGGGGTATTGTAGTGCTGCTTTTTAATAATGCTTTAAAAAAAAAAACACTTCAAGCAGTCAAGTCTAAGATTATGAAAGCTGCACAGATGATATGAGCAGGTTTCCATTCACATTTTCAAAATATTCCCGTAGCGGGGGGAAAAAAAAGCACAAAAACACACTTCTATGAGAAGCTCAATCAGATCATTTCAGGATGTTTTCTGATGTTTCTCTTTCAGCTTAAAATGATTCGACAACCAGCCAGGGTCATTTCTGACAAGAAATAATGGACTGTAAACAAACTCTCCCACATCCATCAAATTTCAGTGTGTGCAGAGCCTTGCCCTGCGTATGACAGTCGCCCGAACAATACTGCATTCTACCCCTGCCATTCCTATTCCAGGCACGTCTCACCACAGGCTGTCCGATGATGCAGCTGCCAGCAGAGGCAGAGTCAGAGAGCGAGAGAAAGAAGAAAGAAAGAAAGAAAACGTGAGAGCGAAAGAAAGAGAGAGCGCCAGCCAGAGAGAAAGAAAGAAAAGAGAGATAAAAAGAGAGAGAGAGAGAGAGAGAGAGAGAGAGAGAGAGAGAGAGAGAGAGAGAGAGAGAGAGAATATCACTGCATCACACCATTAGCATTATTCACCCTTTCAGTGTCCCTGATAGATGGACACCCATTGGTCAGTTTGAATACAGCACCCCAGCTCCAGTTAATATCAAGCACTCGGTAGCTTTCGCTCATATCTGTGTCTGTGTCTGCTGAGCTGACTGATTACCCAGGGGTAATAACTTGAGAACAAAACAAACAAGATAACAGTAAAAAGTTGTTTTTTTTCTTCTTCCCAACAATTGTTTGTGACACTGGTATTTCATGACTTGAAATATGTCTGCAATTCCCTCTTAGCCAGGCTGCCAATGTGCTTTACAATCATTTTGGGGTGTTGCTGAAAAGCATTACTGTATTGCATGTTAAAAAGTAACAAGAAGGTTTAATGGAATATGGTGGGGACCTGTATTTCAATGATTTTTTTTTTTTTTTAATGCAAGCTCAGGTCCGGAAATGTATTATAATTCCTCATTCAGGGACAAAATATGTTGTACTACAAGTACAGACCACAATTCAAGATACACAATATAATGTTACAACGCTAGTTCCAGGTATTACTAAAAGTAAAATTGTAACTGGTACTTTAACAGTGCGTCCAAGACAAACAGTTTAAAATAAAAGGTGTTGGCTATGTTTAAGCTTAACATGTTGGGAATGTTTGTAACTGACCTGGAGAGTCATCACAAGAAGGCTGATCATTACTTTTTATGAATTACTGAAACATTAAGAATGCAGATGCACAGCACTTAATTGTGCAACTCTACCAATAGTACAATTTAAAAAATACATGTTCATTGCTTCTGAAACTGAACACTACTACAATTCAGCAATAACACTTACCTCAACACCTCTTACCATTTACTGAATCGTTTTTACTCATTTAATAACCGCTTTAAAGGTACACATTCCTAGACATGTGAAGGCTTGCACTAACTGAAGGATGCCAGCATTAGTGAAGGCATACTGTACATTTTTGTTAAACGCAATTGGAGAAATGGTTACAGGATTTCACTTTCAGTGTACTACAATTTTTATATCACTGAGCATATTCACTTTCGACTCCTTTTACACTGTGCTCCCCCTTCCCTGCCATGTCAGAGTCCAGGGAAGGAAATAAGACTCCTGTTACATAGCAGTTTCACCCATTTCCAGGTTTTACCAGGAGCTTGATTAGTCACAGTGTATAGGTAACAAGCTCAGATGTGTCTTATTAAACTCGTAGTAAAACCAGGATCAAAACGGTTATGCTATGGGAGACTTTTTTTTTCACCCCTGATTTTTGTACAAAACTTTCTATTCTATATTTAGGGAATTCACTATTCTAGTTTATCTTCAACTTTTTGTAACCAGCTAAAAATGAACCAGCTAAAAATGTTTCCTTCTTTTACATTGCGTTTCATTTCCTCTCCTCAGGACAGGATGTAATGTCAATTTGCACTTGAGTCCTGCTGTGCTAAAGGGATTAAAAATAAAAAAACTTGACTGTACGGAGTCTGTATGGAGATAATTGAGAGAAGAAACATTCATCATTAAGAGCAAGTGACGCTTTTAGACAGAAGCATATGAAAAACACTGCAGAGAATACAAATACATTTACAAAGTTTGTAAAAAGTTAGAATTCTATTGCAGAAGGAGAAATAAACCTCTTTTTGTTGTCCGGCTTCCTTGTGAAATACAATACAAATTACAAATGCTTTGCTTTACATTACAGTGTGTCTTGTGGCTTTCAGGTGTGTTTTTTTTTTTTGTGGTTTTATCTTTGCGCTGGAAAAAAAAAATTCTGTCTCAGTCAAAAAGTAAAACCTGACACACTGCTCACAACTGTCTCAGAAAACAGGTAAAGACATACTGATGGATCCTAGTTAAAGCCAACTGTATTTTGTTCAACATATATGTGGTGCTTGGCTCCGATCTCTGCTTGTCTCGTATGGTAGTCTATAATGACTTCCTTGTTGTGTTGTTGTGAGTCGGACCAAAACAAGTCACTTGTCAACACGCCAGTGCAAATCTGTTTTTCTAACACTTTGCAGAACCAGAACATGAAATCGAGAACTACTTAATATACTGTACTTTAAAGTACAGGATTACCTTACAGTGCAACACTCAGCCTGTGTATAGTGTGAGTAACAATCCAGCCTTGGCTTGCATCCTTTGTGTATTGTTGTATATTACAGAACACACTGTAGCACAGTATACTGCATGCCCTATATAACACACAGCAATTCTAATATTTGTAAAAGGGTGCGTGCTATAATCTTAAAATGACCATACTAAATCTATACTATACAGTAAAACCTGGAACAGGCCGCTTATTATCAGACTTACCCATTGAGATCGAAGCCTCAAGGGGTTCTGGAGTAAAGTTCACAGAAAAGATAGGCTGCAATCATTTCTAGAAAATAAAATAAATGCATTGTGACTAGCAAGGAGATTTTCTTATTGAATTTGGCCTGATGCAGCCACACAGTGCCTGTCTGAAGTGTCATTGAAAGCTTGTGCTTTCAGAAAAGTCAACAATGCCAACAGCCAATCAAAACTAAGCCTTTGTGAAAATGCAAAAGGAGAGGTGGGAGACAGCTGGCATCATTGTTGGTCTTATTGGAAGTGTCAACAATTGCCATTCTCTGACCTGCTTCAAATCACAGCACGCAATTTTAACACCAGGCACTGCCATGCCAGTTTCCTAGTAAGAGCGTCACACAGCAAACACAACTCACAAAAGAGGACAATATGGGCTGAGATAGCCCGCTTTATACAGGAGTGGTTTAATATTAAAATGATAAAACTAAATTGTGAAAATGAAAAACAAACTGGAATGGACAGGTTTACAGTGTAAAGAGAGGAAGCAAACATACAGCATACGCAAAATACGCAAGGCTTTAACAACATTGCGAAGTACTATCAGTAACTTTTCACAAGCTTGCCTTTACATTGAATTTAAGGAACTACACAGGTAAAGCATGACAACATATAAAATAGAAAAATATATAAACAAAACAAAAGAAAAAAATGCAAAAGACCAGTTGCAGCCCTACAGTGTTCCCTTAAAGCCATCAAAATAAAACTGTGAAAAATTTAGGCACGACCTTAGGCTGAAACGCATAACATAACAGATGTTAACAAAACATGTTTCTTAAATGATCTCATCAGAGGTGATAGGAATCAAGCCATTGTCCTTTCTGTCCAATAGACAAACACCTTACCGACTGCCTAAAGGAATCAATGTAATTAAAGTGCTGTATATACTGTATGGCTTTGTGAGCCCGATTAAGTTTGTCCACATAATTAAATCGCACAGGATAAAGTGAACAGAGAAAAAAAAAAGCTATAATCCATTTAAGTATACTGTACCATAACAAAATAAAATCAAACTGAGACATGCAGCATCAGTTTAAAAACACAGCGGCGATTTTCCACCATGTCTTATGAATTAGATAATCTTACAAGTTGTACCTTAATTTGTGTCACCCACTTGATAGATGAATGGTTTCTCATTTCTATAGATTTAGCTGGGGTCTGTGTCTTAGAAATAGAGATCCTGCATCCTGATTTGTGTTTTTATGTACAGCGCTTTGTGTTGACTTGTCATGAAAGGCGCTTTATAAAATTAAGATTATTATTATTATTATTATTATTATTATTATGAACGTTGAAACTCCATGGAGAGGAGTGATTTTTCCAGGGGGTGTTCGATCATGTTAAAAAAAATTAAAATAAAAAAAAAGTACACAGGCTGGAACATTTTAATGACAAGGGTTGCTAATGTATATGCTGATACTTCATGCATTTATTATTTCCACTGTATTTTAAATAGCTGCTTCCGCCACCCCCTCTCCCATACTCGATAAAACGAGATTAACATGAAGATAAAAAAAAAAGAAAAAAAAATTACGTACAACACAGCACCAACTTCCCACTCACAACTCAGGAGTGCTCAAGCACTTCATTTATATTCAATGACGAGCATCATTTCATCTTATTATTCAGCCTGAAACAAAAGCTGTAGGCACTCTTTAGATTTCAGACCCCGTCCTGATGGTCCTCATCTCCTGATTCCAGCTCTTTCCGTTCAGTAAAGAGCCCGGCTCTCATCCACAGTACCACGACCCCCGGCTCTGCTGCCGTCACTCTCCGCCTGCACACCAGAGAGGGGCTCTTCACTGGGCTCGGCAATCTAAACTGCACCCCCAAAGCAGTGCGCCCTGCCTACGCAAAATCAGCAGTCGAGAGACCAATAAAATACTCTACAAGGTTTGCGCAAATTTTTTTTTTTTTACCCACACACAAACTGGCCATGGCATAAATAAGTCTTAAAACAGTAAATATTTTTCTTCATTACTTATTTAAACTGTAAACTGACCAATAACATTATAAAACTTAAATTTTGAGGATGTGTCACTATGGACATATTTACTGAAACATACATACATAGTATATAAACTGAAGAGTTATTATGCTAATTTTGTGGCATACATATTTCGTTGATTTTATATAAAGGTGAAATTAGTGAATATTTCTTGTCACAAAACATTTAAATGTTTTACAGTATATATATATATATATATATATATATATATATATATATATATATATATATATATATATATATTACACACAGACACATATACACGCATTCAAAATTCTAAAAGGTATTGACAATGGGGACTTTTTCGACCTGAAAAAAGAAACAAGAACCAGGGGTCACAAATAGAGATTAGATAAAGGGGCATTCAGAACAGAAAATAGGAGGCACTTTTTTTTTTTTTTTACACAGAGAATTGTGAGGGTCTGGAACCAACTACCCAGTAATGTTGTTGAAGCTGACACCCTGGGATCCTTCAAGAAGCTGCTTGATGAGATTCTGGGATCAATAAGCTACTAACAACCAAACGAGCAAGATGGGCCGAATGGCCTCCTCTCGTTTGTAAACTTTCTTATGTTATTATATATACACATACATACATACATACATACATACATACATTCATACATATTTTTTTTTCCGTGTTTTTGGGGGTATTATTACAAACTCATTAAAAGGACTGATCAAAAATAGTCATAAATCACGTACTTTCAATCAAACGGGCCTGATGATGTAATTGGTAACATTATTAATTTATATTATCTGTTAATAAATCTAAAAGATTTTAGCCACTTAATGAAGGTCTTAGTGCAAGACTTTGAGCAGCAGATTTCTGAGGTCTCCAAAACTGGAAAGCTCAGAGATTTTATCTGCCAGATGTCTCATTGGTCGACGACTCTATGGGCTCGCTGTTAAAATCACACCACAAACGTCTGTAGCACACAGCCTGGCTGTGAACAGTAATGAGGGTTATTATCCAACAGTGTTCAGTGGGCATTCTAAAACATACAGTTCATGTTTCAAAAAAAATATTTAAAAAAAATGCTTGATTGATTTTTCTTATCTAGCTTTAATAAACATATCACCGATACTCCCTGTTCCCAGCAGCAGTTTTGCTCTTGATATATTTCAGTGTTAGAGTGGTTTTATGGGATTTTAATCCACCACTGTCTTGACCATTAAAATATACCACATGGTCTGCCTGCATTGCGCTACCAGGATGACACTGATTTCAACAGGACAAATCTGCAAAGGGTTTGCAGGGACAAATCTGCAAAGGGTTTTTTAACATGGCCATTCCTCAGGAATTACCACCTATTAATTCCTTCAGTGCAGTTGAGGGTGGCTGTCTAGTCCCATTCTTCAGAATGCCTCATAGACTCGTAAGGAAATATCAGAGGAAAACCACATGGAACAGCTTGTATATAAAAAATTTGGCCAATTAGGTGTTAATAATTTCTAACGAGGGAGTATGTGTGCTACGGAATGGACTTCCAGACATGTAAAAACTTTAAGAAAAAACAACACCTTAACATCTTAAGCAGTTTACTCTTGACGATTCACAAACACCTCATTAAATTTCAGCTCTGTCTTGTACTAATTCACATACTGTAACCATGGCAACCTGTGAATTTGGTTCAGCTTCCTCTTGCACTATGGTACAACTAGTTCCTAATTGACATATGTTGTTACCATGGTAATGACAGTTGTTAACGCCTGGGGTTCAAAATGATCATGGGTGCACAGCTCCAGTCCTTTAGGGCCATTTCACACAATTATCTATATATGTTATCAGTTAAGACACAGATGGTTCAATTAGGGTATGGTTGGAACAAACACCAGGACTAGTATGGCTCTCAATGTGTTGGCCGCCACATCCCTTAAGCAGGACACATTTGTTTATTGATTTCAGACAGGAATCATAAAACACACAATACATGCATATACACACATGCACAGACATTTGTCATGGGCCATACCTAAACAAAAGTAAAACTTGAATTATGAAATTGAGTTTTCCCCAAATCTCATTCACTGTGCACCGTAATTGCTTTTCTAATTCATGAATTCCTGGAATTGGTTAAGCATTCTATGCAAGACAAGGCATTTGCTGCAAATGTTTATAGGAATTGCTACATGTGCTGCACCCACGTTCTAGTATAGTGCTGGATGTATTTTTGCATTTAGCATTTCTGTGAAAAAATGTGTTAATGTACACGGTAAGCAATTTTTCTATATTCATTCAAATGAATAAAGGGTTAAATATAAATAATTTTAATTTTTTTTTTTTTTTTACCATTAACATTTACCATGAACCTGATTTTAGCTTGCTGGGAGAATCCATAGGAAAGACAACAATGTCACCAAATGTTTGAAGGCTTACTGTAAACCGGATACACACTCCCGGGGGGAAGCACCTTGCCCAAAAGCAAAGCCGGTTGGGGGATTAACACAGAAAAAATGCATCCAAATTTACCTGTGCGAGTAAAATCTGTACCTGTAAAAAGGCACATCTACATTAAATTTTAACTGTGCTTATGAAGAGCAGTTTGCTGAAATTAAACAACCCTGACTAACCATATAAAAATACCCTACAGTACAGTATTTCTATTTATTAAACACTATGTAGTGCAGTATACTATATGAAACAATAGTGCTGAGGAAATTAGTATTGTACTTTTGTCATGCTTGCACTGTAGCCACATTCAATAGATGAAGACAAATGCAAAACAGAAATCTTTTCATGAAAATCATTTGATGTTGTTCAGCACTGAAAACACCAAAACCAGAAATCCCATTTTTGGTGGAACACAAACGAGATCTGAAATCTGATAACAAAGAAAGTGTTCTTACCAGATGAAATAGGACTCCCTAAGTATCTGCAGATGTAGATGCTAAAGTAAACTGCAGGGGTTTTAGATTGCGCCATGTTGCCTAGCAACTGGATGGTGAACCCTCATGGGTTAAAAGTGCTACAGTTCAGTAAACTAGTGCCCGAGGCTCTGCTGCACCGTTTCATAACCGCCCTTTAATTCCCATTTATAACCTAGTGAGGTCCTTTCTTACACAAATCCTGGTAACTCTTTAGCCCATGGAAATGCTGAAAGAACAAGAAGGATCTACATTTAAGACACTAGCAACAAGCTGTCATTCTTGCGTAGTCCGACAGAGTTGAGGCAGGAGGTGTAGAAAGATGGGCCAGGTATTTTAGCTACTGGCCAGCTGAGAGAATCTGAATATTGTGCTTAAGGTTTTGAGAAGCCTTAACCCTAACCAAAAGAATGTAGTACAGTTTAGCATTGGCCCGTCTTTCTGCACCAGGTAAAGAGCGTGGCCCGTCTTTCTGCACCTGCGCCTAGTTGATTATAGTTGTGGTTTTAATTTCCATTGAGCAGCATTCTTGACGTTTAAAAGTACTGACACTTCATAAGTGTTTCGATATCATCCTGGTAGCAGTTCCTTAGCAGTGTTATTTAAAATGTGTACAAAAAAGCTTTCTGGAGTCCAGATTTTTTCTACAGCGTTTTTGCAGGATAAAGTACTGAAGCTAGAAAACAATGTTAAATGCTGCAATCAAATAAAAGAGCTGCTTTGTTGTACTGGTGTCGTTATCACAGGTCATGCTTGCTTATTTTAGAGTTCAGAATTAACACACACACACACACACACACACACACACGCACACACACGCACACACATGCACACACACGCACACACACACACACACACACACACGCACACACACAGGCAAAGGATCCAGCAGCCGGATACCCAAAAAGAAGTTGGCAAATACAAAAAGTTCCAGATGGCAGACAAGCTGCTAAATTTAAAACACTGAAGAAAAACTGTTGACCTTCAACAGGCTCAGCTGTACACAACCAGCTCCTTAAAATAAAAGATATCTGAGAGGCAGAAAAATCAGGCAGAAAAAAAAAGAACATTGACAGACGTTGCAGTACTTCTTTTGAAGGAAACAGGCTGTTCAACGTTTGGTGATGCATTCTATAAATGACTTTGTATTCATAGTTGGAAGCCAGTATAATTGACAGAATTCTCCCACATAGAGCAGTGAGCTGTTATGATGGTGTCTATTGTGACAAACACATGCATACACACTTTACAGAAACAGTTGACTTTAGAATTTTTCACCGAGTTAGTATTCATGGAACAGTTTAACCATCTCTGGAATCAGCCGAAAACGGGCAAACCACCAGCTCCAACCAGACTACACCAGTCCTGATCATGGCTGGAACTGTCATAAAGGCTCCCTCTGTCATGACAATTAAATAAACTACTGTACACTTTTTCACCTTACACTCTATAACCCACAAAACTAAATTGTGATGTGAGAACTCCCCATCCTTGCAAGTCAAGGCATAGTATATCTTCAGTTGCTGAAAAATCATAGAATCAAGAGAGAGAGAGAGAGAGAGAGAGAGAGAGAGAGAGAGAGAGAGAGAGAGAGAGAGAGAGAGGTCAATATCCATCATTGATCTCAATACAAAAAAGAGCAGTTAAATTTTGGCTTCATCTAAAACAAAGCAACCCAAACTCCTACCATAGTAAAGCCCTGCAGTACCAAGAACTGAGCCAAAAGAAGAGTCCCCTCAGTCAGCTGGTCCTGAAGCTCACTGCACTAACACACACTAACACCAACCAGCCTCTGGACAGCACTGCTCCAACACAGACAATTCGAGTTAACCAAATTATAACACAACACAAACAAAACTACCTCACCTATTGGGACACACACACAAAAACACAAAGCAAATTAGAGTGCTATCGGGCCCTAAAAAGACACTACACCCTGGCTGAATACCTGAGCAGGGTGAAAGACAACAAGCAGAGGCAGATCCTAACCAAATACAGGCTCAGTGAGCACAGCCTGGCCACAGAAACAGGCCGACACAGGCAGACCTGGCTGCCCAAAGAGGACCCGGCTGTGTCATCACTGTCAACTCCAACAAGTAGAGACAGAGATGCACTTTCTACTGCAGTGTACAAAATACACAGAAATAAGGGAAACTTTCTTCCCACAATTAAAAAATCTCTGCAAAACATTCCCAGACCTGCCAGACTCTCAAAAACTCCCAATCCTCCTCGGAGAGGAGTCCAGCTGTGTCCAACTGGCAGCCCAGTACACAGCCGCCTGTCACAGCCTGAGGGACAAACAGTGAGCACTCTACATTAGTTCAAATCTTGTTATATTTCATTGTTGTTATTGTTAAATTATTAATAACGTGGTTATTATTTATATTTGTTTACCATTATTATTATCATTATTATTCTCATCAGTGTTATTGTCTATTTAATGTTCAGATGATGTACTGTGTATACATTGCTTTGGCAATACTGTAAATAATGGTCATGCCAATAAAGCACCTTTGAATTTGAATTTGAATTTGAGAGAGAGAGAGAGAGAGAGAGAGAGAGAGAGAGAGAGAGAGAGAGAGAGAGAGAGAGAGAGAGGGAGAGATAGCAATGACAATGCTGCTAAGTGTCATGTCTAAGTTCCGACCCCCTTTGTATGGGTTTGTAGAGACGATAGACAGGGACTCATTATATTATCTCCCTTCATTCTTATGCTCTTATAGGATAGAGGACAAAGTTTAGAACCGACAGCAATGTCTTATTTCAGAGTCCCCAGTGAGGACATACAGTAAGAGAATTGGAACTTTGAGGCAGACATCCATTTACAAGTTTACATGTGTTAATGTATCACGAGAAGAAGTGCCCTTCTGGGAACAGCCACGGATTGAGCACTGAAACTGAACCGTGATCTCTGCAGGAGTTTGCCAGGACAAAAGCCTGGGTATTACAGTGGTATTTCCCTTGCTTTGGTCACCTCTAAAAATGGGATTTATATCCAGCAAGAGAACTTATTCCTGCACTATTTCCATCTGGCCCAGGGGCTGGATTTAAAGTGGTTTGATATTGATCCCATCCTTTTGCATCAGCACCAGATGGATGGTACCCAGTGCAATGCAAAGGATGCTAGAGGAGAGTTTAGAACTGCAGTTAGTAAAAAATACAAAACAAAAACATTTAGGCAGAACGGAGGGGCTGTGAATTAACTTTACTATCAAGGGTGAATGAGATTGGACGTTGTAGCAGGACGATTGCCTTGCACGTGTGTATTTAGTGTGGATATAATTTGTATGGGGAAATGGGTTTATTGTGTGTTTTGGAGTTGATTTATTTAATTGAATTATTGTTTTACAGACGGGCGCTCGATTGAAACTTGCTGCCTGCTAGGCTTGGTTGAGGGGAAGGGCAGCAAGTGATTGGCTGTGCCGGACCTCAATCAGCAGGTGGGCGGGTCTTGACCGAGTGTCCGTCAGTTTAAAAGCATCCGCGGGAGATGGTTCGAGGCGACTGCAACGCCATGCCAGAGGGGAGCGGCGTATACTCAGGAGGAGAGGGTCCGCTCTGCAGGAACGACCGCTACGCAACCCTGAGACTGCAAGCGGTGCTTGTGAAGGCAATGCCCAGCCAAGGCCGTATGAAGCAGCATGAGTCGTTGTATGAATACCGGCTCATGAGTAGGTTAGTTAGGGGATAGTGATCCCATGTGATGTATAGCGAGGGTTACGTAGTGTAGCCGGTTCCTGGAGCGGGACGCCTCGTTTTAAGGCTAGCGCTCGTCCTCTGGGGCACCTTTTATTTGTAGTTTTGCCTTTTGTACAGCTTGCTGTATGTGTCCTCTGTGCGTTACCATGGCTGGTAACGTCACATGACCACCTTTACTTTCGTTTCTGTTTGTGTTAATAAATCCTGCACGCCTGTGCCGGCGTTTCAACTCTACCCCCAGTTGTCTCTCTGTACTTTGTGAACAGCAGCTATCCACGCACGTGATGTAACACCCGGTCACAGACGTGTTGGCGATCTTTGACAAGATTCTACTCGTACAGCCTAGCTTCATGGGGCTAAAACAAATTTTAAAAAAAAAATAAATAAAAAGAGTTTGATTATTGACTTTCTTTGAGATGCCCAAATGCATGAAAAGATACTCTATGAAATACAAGATACACTGCCTCCAGTTAAGATAACATTTGGCACATCTTGACCACGACAGATCATATGAAAATAGGAAAAGTTCATTAAATTCACTATTAATGAAAAACATATTTTTTGTATCATAATGCTTAATATGATACCCAACAGCAGCTACTTCTCAAAACACAAATATGAAAAAAAAACAGAAAATGACAGATTATCCACAACAGATGTGTTGGTAACCCAATGGAGAACAGGAAGATCTATTTATACTTGAAGTGGTGGAGTCTCAGTAAATTTAACATCTGATAACACAATCCAGAAATGACCAAAAGAGGAATCCACTTTTGAAACAGGTACAATCTATGAAGGCAAAAACACAAACAGAACAGCAAGTAGCTGATATCTTATACCTGCAGCAATAAATAAATAAATAGATCCAGTACTTTGCCTTATTGTCTTAAAATTGAAGTACAGCATGTGAAATAGCCATTGAAAATAAATTCTAGTCAACATAATAAAAACTTTAAAAGTAACGTTTTACAGATCGGGTATTCCAGACCCATAAATCTGAACAGTTGGTCTTTTACACCAGAGAGGTCACATGCTTGATTATAAAACCACTGGCATGCAACTCTCAAGAATAATGCAATGAGCCCAAGGATGACTGCAGTGAATGTATCTGTGGATCACTCATCTTTCTGAAGCCCAAAGAAAAAACTGGAACACTTCAATTTATTCATACTCTTTTATTCTTTCATAAACCACAAAGAAAATATTCTAGGGCTGGTTGGAAATTCCAGATTCTAGTATAACCTTTTAACCAATATATATTTTTAAATTACAGTTAGGCTTGACCAGTCTTTTAACATTCCCTAGAATGGCTCAAATTGCTCTTCATCCATGTGCCCAAATGCTTGTGTTGCAGGGTAATTGTTTCACAAGATATGGATTCTGGCTTCTCGGCTGTTTCTAAAACCAGACCTTGCATGTCCTTAAGATTGGGAGAGGGGCTGTTTTAAAATCTGTAGAAATACTACAATTCTTTGAGAAAAAGTTTTGCCAAAAAACTCTTCATTATTAAAGCTAGAAATAAAGCAATGTTTTACAGTAGAGTGCTGATCGCATTATGGCTGAAAAAAAAAAAAAAAAATCCACAGACCGGAAACCACAGCAAACAAACATGAAATGGAGGCGTCAGAAGCAGACGAGAGCTGATGCAGTCAGAAAGTGAAACAGAGAGAGAGAGAGAGAGGAAATGATACTGTTGATAGATAACAGTCAAGGGTCAATTTTGACTTTGTAACCCTAAAATTAACAAATAAACATTAACAAATTAGCTATTTTTAGGGAGGGCAGAAAAAAGGGGGGGAAGAGAGAGAGAGAGAGAGAGAGAGAGAGAGAGAGAGAGAGAGAGAGAGAGAGAGAGAGAGAGAGACTTAGCACAGGAATTGCCAGGACCGAGACAGCAGAGATGTGAAGTTTAGGGGGCAGGAGGTAAATTGGGCAAAGTCCCCCTGGAAGTCTTTCTTTCAACAAATCTAAAAATCTAGAAATGCAGATTTTTGTAAAATGAATAACATAGGTAGGTAGGTAGGTAGGAATTATTATCTAAAATGGGTCAAAAATCACAATAATAATTCCTGTAGTCATTAGTGTCATACATAACCTCCATCATCAGATTAGTGGTGAAGGACCAACGGCATCACTTAAAAATTTACTAAAGCAAGTCAATTGAAATTACAAGCAAAGACTTCAATAAAACATGATAGACCCTAACTGTAACCCAGGCTGTGTCAATAAATAAATAAATAAATAAATAAATAAATAAATAAATAAAAGGAGGCTCCTGCAGCAGCAGCAGCAGCCGCTGCCATTAAGACACAGGGAGAACAACTGATAACTCCTGTCACGTTGTTCCAATACAAATAACTCTGCTTCCTCAAGATGCACAATTACAATATGCACGTAGAGATGTATTTATTTTCAAGGAAGTATATGAACACTTCCAGTTGGGTTTTTTTATGTTACAGATACAGAAAGTTGTCTCATGAGAAATGGAAATTATTCAGCAGTGGAATCAACCACATTCCAAACTGAACATCTGCACTTGTAGCCAAGTTTTGATAATGTGAGCTAAAAATATGAAACAAATAATGAAGACACGGAAGCCAAAAAGACAGAATTGGTTAGAGTCATTTTTATTGATGTCAGTGTATTCAATTCTCCTGTTGGGCGCAACTCCATTGTCACACACACTAATGCTTCTAGAGAGAGAGGCTCTTGACCTCACACACACACACACACACACACACACACACACACACACACACACACACACACACACACACACACACACACACACACAAAATCCCAAGTTTTTGCAAGACACACAGCCTTGAAAGAGGAGCAAGCAGAGAGGGGAGGCAATTAGAGGGATGTTGGAAATGAGGGAGAGAGCAGTACCATGTTGAAGAGGACCGGGAATAAAGAATAGCTTAAACAAATCACTCAACAAAGCCCAGCCCCTCCCCTCCTCTCCCCTCCCTTCCCTTGACAGAATAATGCCCGATTCCACTTCCACTAACCTGGGATAAGTGGATGACTACTTGCTGGTCCACTACACTATTCACTAGAGAGTTTTAACTATACCACCCCCAGCATACTAATTATTCATGAGCAATCTGTACCATGCTGCATCACTTGGCTTTTCCGTTTCCAATTATACAAGCCTAACTGTTGTTCTCAGTTGGTCGCCAATGAGCTCCACCCACAGAAACCAATTACAATGAAGATGGACATGCTAGTCAACTTTTTTTGTTGCTTTTCTTTCCTATAGAAGGCACCTAATAGGCACTCTGATGGAAGGTGCTTCTCTACCCACAAATAACAAAATAGTCTTCAAAACAATGACCATTTTGGAGAACTGATCCCCCACCCCCCACCCCAGCCGTTAGTTAAAAAAAAGAAGCCTTCACAAATGTATGGTTTTGGCATGGTTTCCACTGCACTGTTAGTCAGCCCATACTCTACGGCACATTCAAATCAGAATGTATAAGTAAATATCGCAGGTGTTCGTGTGGGTGTATCTTTTTTTCTGTATGTAAATCAGGCCATGATTCTAAACATATCAAACACTCTACTGTAGATCTACCCACACTGGCCCTGAGGTGCACAAAGTGAATAAACTACAGTACAACAAACAAAAACAATTAACTGTACGGTATTTCCAGCAATCAGTGGAACAGTCTAATAACTAAAGCAGAGTGGGAAAGAGGAAACAGGGTAACACAAGAACTACTAGAGTGTATTTTGAGAAGTGAAAGAATGTTTAGCAGCACGCAGGTGGCACAGCAGACTAGATGCACTTTTGTGAAACTGGAACGCACTTTGAAAAGTTTAAAAAAAATAAACAACCCATTCACAAGTCCTTCAGTCTGAGTGCTTTGCTACATAATGTGGTTCCGTGGTTCAAACGAAGACTACACTCGTTCAATCCTACAATGCACTAAAATGGTACCGCAGAAAATGAATTATGGTATGCTAAGAGAGACATGACAGGAGTGCAATTAACGTGCGTTAAAAAAAATGCATCGCCTAAAAAATGTAATGCTAATCTCAGAAGTTAACTGCGATTAATTGACAACCCTAAAATAATATTTAAAAGTATCTAATCCTTAAACTAATCAAAAAAAAAGGCGGGGAAAAAGGAGGAAACGGCCTTTATTTTTTTTAAAGTTAGAAAATATATTTTTTAAAGAATTTTGTAACTGTAATAAAACACACTTCAGCATGTGATCCTGCTGTTATTATTATTATAATGATAAAGGCAGTACAACTACTACCAATATTAATACTGTGCAAGTAATTAGTCACATGTCAGTGACATTCTCCTCCACACTTGGGTACCAGGATCATTTTGGAACCCAGCACCAAATTCAGCACTCCAGTACCAGCTTAGAATTCTACACTGCCACTTGACTGGTTACAGTATACACTGGACAACATGAATATCAAATCAAGGTAGAACTCCACTGTAACTCTCAGTGTATGCACTGTTACTATCATTACATAATCATTTTGGGTCAGCAATCTATGATCAGAGAGAGCAATACGATACAGCGGATATTTTAAGTACTGTAGTAACAATTCTGTTATCGTTAGTCTTCACAGCCCACAGAGACAGTCTCTTACAGTTTCACATCTTTGTTCGATTGCCATGGTCAGCCCAAGCCAAGAGCAGAATCAGGCAAAAGCCCAAAAACTCTCCAATCAGACTTCAAAGCTACATTATTATTATTCATTTCTTAGCAGACGCCCTTATCCAGGGCGACTTACAATTGTTACAAAATATCACAGTACAAAATATGACATTGTAAAGTATCACGTTTCAGAATCTCACATTTCAGAATATCAATGTTTTTGAGGTCCTTGGCACTTTCACCTGTGCTGACGCAGCTGACATGGGCCCATCGTGCACACCTGAAACACTGCACCAGTTTATAATAACACTTGGACAACTGGTGTTATTTTCAGATTGAGCCGTGTTCAGAATAGAGAAGATAATCCAGAACATAAATTACTCAAACTTTGTTTGCACTTTTGCCTGGTATTGTAATAGGATCTTCTGCCAGGTGGTTTTCATCTTGCTCTTCAAACCACAGACATCAACTTCTTTTGGTGCTGTGTCGTTTATCACAATATAGGGTATGAGGTAGGTATAGTATCATAATCTCTTGTCTGTAGGTCACATTTATATAATCTAAAGAACCGCTTATCTATATGAGATGAAATTTGGTACGGACATTCTTAAGCATAGGCTATTGATAGTACCAGAATTGGCGGTAAATAGAGGCTTTCTGTCTGTCTGTGTAACTATTTGTATGCAAGTCCAACTTCATTTTTTAATTTCTTATCTTGAGAATCCATTGTCCAATTCTGATGAAATTTGCCCAGGGCATTATTTAACACATTAGGTCTATCATAATCGTCGGTGTATATGGAGTATGTCTGTCTGACCATCTGTCTTTATGTCACACTTGCTATTTGACAGCCTCAGACCCTTACATTCCTCTCCCACTTCCCCAGAAATGTTGGTTCTTTTAGTTTTCACTGCCATGCTTTTAATGACCAACCTGCATGCAAAATGCTGCTTCTAGCTCTCAAACCTCAATTCATTTGAAAATAATATAACCTTCGTTTTATACAAGGTATCTGTATATTCCTTGTCCTAGGCTGAAAATACCCCAAACACGACATTTCAGCAGCAATAACAGAAAGAGCATTATTTTTAAAATTGGAGTGCACACCCCCCAAAAAAAATAAATAAAGAAAAGGTTTTCTGCATGTATCAACTGATCTAATTTAAGATAACGATTTATCAGAAAAGGGTGGCGAGGATAGAGCAGGCTTGACGTCAAGCCCCAGAAGTGTGGCTTATACTACGTTGATATCAAGAACTAATTTTCAAATACCGTGCTTATTCCTGCTTCTCAAGTTAGTTCCATTAGTGGTTTCTTATATTTTGCGTCAGTGCAACGTCAAAAAAATTTTGAGTTTAAATAAGGCTGTCAACAAAATACACTTTAGACTTACTAAATCCTTGTTCTGTGTCTGCTATAAATCCTGTAGAGCAAGATGATTCTTTTAATCATTTAGCCTAGGCGAGGCAAAAGCTCAAAAAACAACTGTTTTGTCTCAGATACTTTATGGTGAAACGGATAGATATCTTTGCTAGTCAACAGCTGTCAAACAGTTAGATCTGAAACTAGCCTCTAAAACAAATGTCCAGACTTCCTGCAGCGATGGAAACATTTTGTAAAGTATACCCAGTTGAGCAATTTGTTTTTCAAATTCCTCTTAACGGGAGGACTCAAGTGCCTTTGGTTCCTTCTGCAAGCTACACCGACTCCACATTTCAGTAAGCAGCAGACTTATGGAAGCCTCATTTCCACAAGACCTGTGTTAACCCTTCTGAGTTTATTATGTCTTGGGTTTCTTCTGTCTTGGTTCGGCAGTTTTTTTCCCTAATTGACTACAGGCACATGTTTGTGTGATTGTGTGTGTGCGTGTGTGTCTGAGTATCAACAGGGATTCTAGGGAATCTCCTACTGAAAAACACATTTTAAGAATGAAGGGTTATTAAGTCCTGCTGAATATTTGAGAGACCAGTCCTACATTTCGTGCTTCCTTGGGGTTTTGATTACAGAACGCAGGCAGACGCTGTTCAATCTGCAGAGGGGAGCTTTCCTTCAAAAGGATTTTCAGATTCTCATGTTTGATTTAGATTTTTTGCAAGGTTAACACTATCTTTGTTCAAGCTTGACGGCTTCAAGAATCCTAGTTCTATGGAATGTGTCCATGCAATGTCACAGGAAGGATATTTTTAGACAGGACCCACCCACACCTCTTACTATGGAGTGTTTTTTCATGTTTAAACAGGTGAATAAGAAACAGTTTTAACAGCTACCACTCCAGCTATCTATATATTGCAGTCTTGAATGTCAAAGCCAGCACTGCATGTATATAGTCACCCTTTAGGGTGTTTTTCATTGGCTCTGTTTGGTGTCAAGAGGACCTGTGCAGCTGGCTCCATGTCCCTAGATGGGTGTCAATAGAGGACAGGAGGCGACATGGAGAGGAGAGTATTTGTGAATACAAATGCAGGAACTACCTCCGGGAACCAACCGCATGACATAAGAGAAACCGCCTCAGGTTCACAGCTCCAGCACTTCAAACACATAGAAGATTATAAACTGGAGTGAAAGCAGCCTAGTGTCTCATCTCACAACAGCTTGACGCACATGTGATGAATTTATATATGTAGTTATGATACTGAGAGCACCTCCAAGATGACAACGACGGGCTGATCTACAGCCAGCTAACAGCAGACTGCTGTAGGTCTTGCACACAGACAGGCTACGAGACATGCACACTTTACTTAATACAGTCGCCGCTGCCTAATTGGGATACTGATAATCGGGATTGCTGCTTAAATGGGAACTCTGGGAAACGGTTCTTCCCAATGCTATTTATGTCGTTTAATTGGGATGTCACCACGTTGAACTCTTCAAGCTGTTGCAAAGAAAGTTGGTGTGTCAACAGCACAGGTGCGATTAATTTTATTTATGAATAAACAAAATATTGACTCGTATTTGAAATGATGTAATTAACATTTAATCATAATGTGATGTGATTTCATTCTTTTTCTTTTCATTAAGAATCAAAAAAGTGTGACTCATGTCGTCTCAACTGCCTCTCGTTTCGATTGAGACAGCCGCTTATTCGGGATATTTTTCCTCTCCCGAGGCCTCCCGATAAAGCAGCGCCAACTGTAGGATGTTCTGTGTGATAACATTCGGTATTGTAAAGTAAGGTAGACTGCTGAATATAAAGCATTACACCACAACATGGTCAAAGCTGTTAATGACAGGAAGTACTTTTTCTTTCATTGACAGCTTTTCACCATGTTAGAGGCTGAAATTCCTTTTTTGTCTTAATTTTAAAGCAGTTTTATCTGTGAAAATAGCGAGAGATTGTTTGATATTGTTAACAAAGCCTTATCTATAGTCAGGTATGGAACCCCCCCATGTCCCTTCTGTACTTATTTCTCATTAAATATGGATTACATTTTAAGTCATGGTGGGTTATGTTTTGTATTTAGTTACCAAGTGTAATACACTTACATCAAAAACAATTCACAGTACTATTGATTTCTAATTATCTCAGGTAATAGAATCTTCAGAGGACCCTCATGCAGCAATAGAAAAGGAGTTGGTGAATAACCCTAATGTACAAATGTGCTGCAGAAAAGGCTTCATTCATTCTTTTTGAAAAATCAAATAGGCCAAATGAGTGAGCTGAGGTAAACAGCACCGCATGATCCTGCATTGCTCAGCACTATTATGACCACTACTCCCATTATGGTTAACAGCTGACCAGACACGGTTGAGAGAACCTACCCATATAGTAAGATTGACCTTTGACAACCAAATATATCTCAACACTTAGTTACACCATAGCATATGGTTTAACATGCAATGTTATACAAACATTGCTAAATACAGTAACCACCTCTGTTATAATCACTGTTCTCCATTTCAGAGCCAATATTACATTATTTACATAGATTGTGCTCTTACCACAAGAACTAAAAAATTCCTGCAATTGCCAACAGGATGCCAGTGCAAACATTGTTAAAAGTTCACTCAGAATCGGAATATTCTCTCTCCCTTTTGACAGCCTTGTATCTGTGACATACAGTAATATTGTACTTAATGCCATACGTGCATTCAATGGTTAGCCAAAAAAGTTTCTGTTTTACTTGTGCAATCAGCAACTGATAACCTCAAGGGATCAAGCTATGGCGATAGATGAAAAGTAATTGATAAAAGACGTTATAGATGATTGAATCAGTCTATGCACTGAAAATAATCACTTGTATCTAATCAAATACGTGAATTCAAATATTTACTATACTGACAGCAAAAAGACCAGCTTTAATGACGTTTAAGAATGCTCATACATTGCAAGGTGTTTTTTTTTTTATGCCTGAGAGAATGTGTTCTCTTCAGTTACTGTGTTGTACCAACAGCTAATCCATAAACAGTCATTTGATCTGTGAAAATGGCCTCTAACAGTTTTGCTTCAGCTGAGAAAACAGGAAAGAGGTGGGTTTCTACTGATACTTTGATGTGTAACAAGTTTTAAAGAATCCATTTATTTATTTATTTATTTTTCGGGGGGCGTCTGGGCGTCTTTTTAAGCTGTTTGCAATGCTGCAAACGTGTAGAGGTGCCAAGGTGTAGTTTTAGAATACAGAATTGGCAACTGTAGAAGAATGTGTGGGGGATTCCTTTCTTGCATGCTAGTACTAGTCTGAGCTGCTCAAGGGGCAAGGCAGGTTGCATGCAGTGAGTTAATGGAGCCTACAGAGCGTTTCCTGTGCTATCTAAGTCTAACAGTGTCAGTGTGTTAGATGCATTTATTTTGGTATTTTTTTTCAAAATTAAGAACTGTTGCTAAAAGAGTGCAATACAGAACAGCCTGTTGAGAATAACTGAGAACTCACTATTTTAATAATAATAATAATAATAATAATAATAATAATAATAATAATAATAATAATAATGTGTGCATACAATACATGTCTTTTAACATGTTCTGCACTGGCATTGGCCACACATAACCCCTGGATTTAAAATGCAGTATTATATCATTCTTACAGGGTGAATCACTGCCATATTTAAAAATGAAATGCAATAAAACACTCCTGTACAGAACAGGTTAATATTTTAGATAGATGCATGAAGAAAAACAATGCTTTGCTTAGCATTCATTCAATCAATAAACCTTACCACCTAAAAATAAACTGGCACAGGAGCAACTTCTGGCATTCTTCCTTATGAGTCAAACACAGCAGGATAATCAATTAGTCAAGTTTTCTTGACAGAACGCCAGTATGCTGTCAAACATACAATGCTGCCAAAATACAGTACAAGCACTGTATTGCAAAGAACAGATTTATTTCATTTTTACAGTAATGCAGTGTATTTCAATACATTTAAGCAACTGTATGGTGTTAGGGCTATGGAATAATGTATCTGTGCTGAACAACAGCAATGTACTGCTCTTTCTTGGGGCTATAATACTGTATGTGTCACATCATTGTGTTACCCCAACAATGAAACTGGATTCAAACAACCTGAATGCCAGCCAGTTTGGAGCTGGTTGGGGTTTTGATCTGATTGAACCCGGTCAAGTTCTGCACTCACACACTGCACACTTGATTTTTTTTATTTTTTATGTGAAATCTGAAGACAATTCAAATTGGATCGATTCCTTGTGACATCAAATCAATATCGTAACATTGTTTAGGAAAAATTCCACCTCATGCCTGTATCTGTGTCTTTAGACAATTGCATGTCATTTTCCAGTCAATGCTGGTTCCCTGTGATTTTTTTTATTTATTTATTTATTTATTTATTTATTTTGGTGGTTTTAAATATATAGGATTAATTTTATCCAACATAATGTCAAAATGTGGCACCCATCATACTAACATTAGTGACTCTAAAATTATGTTGGGCTAGAAAAAAAAAAAGGTTTTGGAAACTAAGCGCCCATTCAAAATCTTGGCAGAATGAGGCCATTGCGCATTAAAAAGGTCATCATGAATGATACAGAAATCAAATCCAATACTACAATATTATAACTTTTTAAAAATAAAATGACCCAAATGTGGACCATATGAGGACAAAACATCCAGGAATGCATATTGCAATATGCAAATCTTTGTAATTATTTGATCAAAACTTGAGTCACTGTAGATTAGAAATCACTGCAGGTTAATGGCATTAATCTTTTGATACTGTATTGACGGCAAATATTGTATGCAAAAAAATGGGTTCCAGATGTGCAGGAATAAATTATTACCAAAGAACTTATGACAGATATTAAAGCAGAGTTCATGTTATAATCTTCGTTTCCGGTTTTTATTTTTGGTTATGTGTGATGTCCCTTTAAAAGATATTGAGCCGCCTCTGTTTCTTAATTAAACTCTTGGAAATGCATTGATTGTGAAGAAAAATCACTTTTCTTTTTTCACCTGTAACTTGAATTAGACTATGATTCTGTTTTAATTGATAAAAAAATAAATAAATAAATCAATAAGGCAGCTCCTTATGTTTAATTCATGCCGAACACAAATAACCATTTAATGACATCAACTGAACTATACTCACTGTTTGTGTTCGGTTGAATTACAAGTACAAACCTCATGACTAAAATGACAATATATATTGTATAGCAACATACTTTGACATATATAATTTTTCCGTAAGGGTAGGCGCTTCATTATCAGACCCAAAAGAATACTATATAGTCCTATCATAATGTATTGTATCACTGCATGGTTAAGAAACCGAATCCTGTACAACTGGAAACATTTTCAAAGCGAAGCGCACACCCACCTTGACACTGGAATCCTTGCTTCCCGAATCCCCTGCAGGTAAAACGAGAACAAATGATTAGAACAGGGACTAGGAAAAGGTGCTTTAGCATCCAATTATCAACGGGGCGCCTGTCTATAAATCTGACAGCATTTTGTCAATAGCATAAATAAGAAAGCCACCACGGCTGCAAATGTCAATACTGTCCTGATGCATCTAGGAAATGCATGTTGCAAAATGCACGTCTGAATGCGAGTATGTATCTTTGAGTCTATTTAAAACTTCAGTAAACAATTACACTGTTATGGCACTGAATGCAAAGTGAACTAGTGGCATTTTCTATCTCGCACTGTATTATGATTTTTTTGTAACCGGCTTAAAATATAAATCAAAACTATGGAAAATTAATCCAACACACATATAATTACTCGTTTAAATTAAAATTTAATATATTTTTTTTCCTTTAAATAATAACAAAATACTGTACAAGATCCTATCCACAAGTGGTTTTAAGTTCTGAAACGGAATGCAGCTGCTGCACAGGTGCAGCGAGTTTGTCTCCACCGACAGCGGAGTAGTTTATAGACTGCTCACCAGATGAAGTCTGTGCAGTGGCTGCAGAAGGTCGGTTGCTTGAAGAACCGTGCAATAAACTTGTGATCTTTAACTTCATGGACATTTTTCTGCCTCAGAGCCCCAGTCCTGGCGAAACCGCGGGCGGTGGTCTCCTCGCCGTCACTGCTAACGGGATCAGCCATTTTGAACAAGGAAGTGTTAAAGAATAAGTTGTGTTTTTTGTGTCGATGGAGACACCACTGTCTGTCAGCCCTGTGCGTGGCTATGCAGCGCTGCAGTGAAGCTGTTCCGATTCCTCTGTCGCACCTTGCACACTTACTGCTTGCTGCTGGTACACTGAGCTCTTGAGCTCTTAGCTCGGCTCTTACCACTATCCACCTCTGTCTACCATGTGATATCCTTAACCCCGCCTACTACAGCCGATATTCAATTGCACAATTGCAATGCCTTACTGTACTTCAGATGCGACAAGAATTAATACACGGCGTGAGATACTTCAGTGCAGAAAGAATCTTGTAAAACTGCGCATTACTACAATTAAAAAGCACTCCATGCAATAGGTACTTTGCATACAGTTTAAGGTACTGTCACCTTCAATTTGAATTATTGTATTCAGCTGGCTGCTGTCACCAACTGTAAAACACGAATAATCAGTTCAGAATCGCTGCGCAATACCCATAATGCCAATTCTGCAAAGCAGAAAACACTGCTGGAAATTACTGGTTTTCTGCTGGTCCTTCTATTTCAAGAAACTGTAATGTAAAACCCCAGTGTTTGTCTAAGCTAGACGAGAAATGAGTAAATGTGTTCCAGTTCCCAGGTAATTACAATATCGCTGGATTATTCATTGTTTTGGAAGGCCTGCGTATAATCTTAGTGACAGAATCAATAAATAAAGGCAACAGTTGCTAAAAACTTAAGAAAATGTCAAGAATTTCCAGTCATGAATATGACTTGACACGTCTTGACAAATGTGCAGCTGGGCAGTGCTGCAGAACCACAATCTCTTTGCTCAACCAAGCAGCAAACAGTGCAGGCAGCCGCAAACAACTGGCTGCATCCAGTGCCATTGTCCACGCATCAGTCAAGCTGCCCAGCGGCAGGATCTGTCATTCATAACGTTCTGACCTACTTGTAAAAGCACAGGGCTGCAATGCTCACTCTTTATACTGTTTATATCTGCTGTCATTCTGTTTGCTGTAAAGGTAAATCTGATCAGTTCCAGTAGTCAGAGCTGTTTACAATAAAAGTATCCTTCACTGCATTGTTCTTTATTATATATCCAGATACAAATAAATGACCTGAATCCACCAGTTCTAAACCCTAGAGATCACTAATCCAATATGGGCAGCATTCATTGTAAAAAATCATGAAGTGTGAGCTATGAAGGATACAAAATGGAAGAGCATATTATTAATGCTGCAATGCATTCAGCTGAAAAAAAACCCCTCAAAAGCACACGTCAGAAATGTATTGCAGAGCTATAGCACAGTACTGCATTGAAGACCTTTGGGTAATGGATCAAGACGCAGGTTACTGAAAATTAAGGCAAGTTTAAAGCAACTTTGTAGTATAGCTCTCATTGCATAGCAGTTTGATCCAATCCTGGTTTTCGGTATGAGTTTTTTAAGACACTCCTGAATTTGTTACACTGTGGATAATCAAGCTCTTACTAAAACCTGGAATGGGTCAAACTGCTATGCAATAGGAGTCTTATTTCCATCCCTGAACTGTCATCTGAAGTGTGGAACTAAAGGGTGTAATAGGCTATGGCTCACCAACAGTTCCCCATGTTAAGATAGAAAAGTAATGCTATTAATAATTGCATGCACTTATTAGGTCTGTATTTCACCTTTGTTAACAAAATACATGAAAAGGTGGCTGGGTTACAATTGTATACCAGGGTGTAATTTCAGAAAATAGTTCTATTAGTCTTGAGACCTAGTTTCTGGTAAACTGATGTCCACATCACAAAAAACACACAGTTAACCCTGGACCGCTTTGCAGGTAGTCTCCCACACCCAATATATATTTGTCCCTCCAAGGCTGTTAGAGTTCAGACACGATGGCAGGTGGAGCTGTCTGTATCTCATTGCTGTACCTCCTCTGTGGATAAAAACTTCAGCTTGCAATCATGTCAATTCAACACCATTCACGAACGCTGTCTAAAATTCATTTGTTTAAAAAAAAAAACCCACCAGCATCTGGATTTTGGCAATATTTCATTCAGATTCCGGAGAGCATGTATTTGTGCAGTTCTAAAGATTCTGAGAAGTTTAACACTCCTTCTATAGGGGCCAGCAGGTGAAGCTGATGAAGTACAAAGCAACTGAAATCCAAAGGGGGCAGTGGGTGTATTTTAAAGTATTTTTTTGTTTTGTTTTGTTACGATTATATAAGTCTTGAGATTTTTTTTTTTTTTGGTTTTTACATTTATGTTACATAAGGAAGCCTGGTTTGTTAGTCTGGTTTCTAAGGAATTTGGGAAATACACATGCAATAGAACATGTCCTGTGGTGTGGTCTGGTTTAAGGAAAACCAGAACTCACTTTGGCATCTATTCAGTTAATCTGAACTGCGACAGATCTGAATGCTGATTGGATCATTAAAGCATGACCCTTTGTCTAGCAATCTAACCACTGCAGTGTTCTATTGCTGTACACTGTTATGCTTCAATCATACATTTTTGTTCACCTTCAAGGCAGTCATCGAAAAACCTGTACTGTGCTCAGAAATTCCAATACAAGAGTCACTGCCATGAATATAAAACAATGTACTTACTGATATATTATTAATAATGAGTGCTTACTTTTTCCTACCTGTGAAAGTAATTTTAAAAGGCAGTAACCCTTCAGCTTGCCCCGGTTTGCAGATGATTGCTGCATAGGGATTTATATAACTACAAAATGCAGTATGAAAGTGTTGTTTGTTGCGTATCTGTTTTTATAAAATGCACTTCAAAAAAAATGAATAAATGCATTTACGAAACAGGAAAGTGAAAACTAAGAAACAGCTCTTATTGGCTGTTGTCTCACTTCAAGCAGGTTCTTATCCACATGGTACTTGTTTGCTGATTCCAGTCAGTCTGGAAGATAGAGGCTTTCGGAGGAAGCTTTTGGTGAATAAATAATTTGTTCCTCTATTATGAGTTGATGACATGATTTGTGAACAAAATTAATTTGTATCACAAATTATGGATAAAAGGTAGCGATTTCAATCACAAAATCTACTTTATTTTATCTATAACTCCCTGAGGGCTACAAAGTATTGAAATCGTTATAAGAACAGAAATGGTTTCATCTGTAAATAATAAAGGAAGCTAAAATGTTCCAAACCTCCATTTGCAATTGTTTGGTTTATAAAGTGAACATTAGAGGTAACTTGAAACTGTATAAAGGAAGTCAAACAAAATCTCTTAATGTAAAGTTTTCTTTTAGTTAGAGATATTACTGCAGTAATAAAATGTGTCATCTTTCATTGTGTTGCTGCTGCTCTTGTCAGAAGCGCATGTCTGGTTTTCCTGTCCAGATCTATCTTTCTGACTTTGTTCCTCACATTGTCCATACCCTTCGATAATCTTTTCACGGGGTGTGAGCTGGGTGAAAGATAAGGCAGAAGAAGCAGCAAGGAGAGTTAGTAGGACAGAAGGTGGTCACTGACTGAGGGCGACGATGCCGACACATCCCAGGGGCAGAGGACCCAGCAACCGAAACGGGATAGAAAAGATGGTCGCTGACTGAGGGCGATGATGCCGACACATCTCAGGGGTGAGGACCCAGCAACTGAAGACAGGATAGAAAAGGGGTCGCTGACTGAGGGCGACGATGCCGACACATCCCAGGGGCAGAGGACCCAGCAACCGAAAACACATATGAGGGTTATGACTCGGAGAGCAGCCCCTCGAGAGGAGATGAGAGAGGTACCCAGCATCTGAAACTTCTGTAAGGGGCACTCGTAAAACCCCTGATTGGCTGAGACATCAGCTGCCTGGGACCTGAAAATAAGGACAAAGCATAGAGGTTAGTATAGGACTCAGCACGAGTGACCACGTCCTGAAAGAGAGGCAGAATAGAACAGAGCCTCGAGTGAGGTAAGATAAGCGCAGGAGCTGTGACAGGACAGTTTGGCCGGGGGTCCGCTCTGACTCACATGGTGAGAACCCCCCTGAAGGTAAGGGAGGCGGATGCCTAGCCCTGAGGTCGGGGAAGTGAGACTCACTTGCCCCCCAGAGACGACCGATGCGAAGGCATGTAAGAAGGTGGAGGAGGGGAGGAGGAGGAAAATGAAACACTCGACAGAAAAGTTGCAGGTGATCAAGGCTTAAATAGAAAATAGATGCTAATTAGCAGGAAATTAGAAAATTAGAAGATTAGATGATTAGGAGCCACCCAGCTCCACGCCCCCTGAACCACGCAAGCTAACATTTAAAATGGATAGTGATCCCTCCCTGGTTGGTCACAATGTTAAAATGCTAATGACATGTACTGGAGTGTAGGTGGAACTGAATGCTATTTGCTGTTGAACAAATCCTACAAGGTCACTATCAAAGACAGCACAAACAGCAAAAAGCAATGGTCCCTAAACTATACCTTTCAAATTCTCTCTAAGGAATTCAAGGGGAGAAATTAGTCAAGGAGCAAAATAATTCAAGTACAATGAATAATAATAATAATAATAATAATAATAATAATAATAATAATAATAATAATAATAATAATAATAATAAATAACCATATTGTATAATATATTGTACAAATTAATTCTGTTTCATTTCTGTGGCGGTTGTGCTTCACGGCAGAGGAGAATTATCTTTAGTGTCTCATGCTAAAGCAAATGAGCTGAAAAGACCAAACCAGCCTCCTAATGTGCCAATTATTATCATCCATACCAGCTATAAAGAGATGCTAGTTTGTTACTTTCTCAGTGTTTATACCATGAATCAAGACAGTGAGGCAGATGGCAATTAGATACAGAACTTCAAATATATAGATTGGGAATTCAGTATTGACCCAGAACTATGGTCATTTAAGATTGTATTTTTTATTCTTGTCATCAAATATAACTGTATAAAGAAGCTTTTCCATAAAGCTTACAGCAACTCTTTGTGAAGATAATTCATATATTTCAGCCATACCAACTTTGATTCTGCCAGGTGATGTGTAGAATGTGGTTTTCGTGACTCAATAAGGGGCATCATTCACTCTGAATCAGAGCCAATCCAGTGCAACATGCAGTAGGAGATGCTGTCCTTCAAGTTAAAATCAAGGTCCTGTCTACTTTTTGGACATTAATTCTCTTTGGTATTGTGTCAAAGTTGTTGCAGTGCGCAGGTGTAGTGGTGATGCAGTGCTCAGGAATGATAGACACAAATACAATTCACGGTCAAAACAGCTCTTTATTCAGTGGGGTTGCTGGTTTGGCAACCTTAAATTATAGTACCTGGCTCTACACAACAATGTGTATTTCGCAGGTGAAAACACAGGGCACAGTCCTGCATTAATAATGCTGTTCACACACACTTTATACACACACTCTCACAAGTCCAGTAGTGGGTGCTCCTTGTGCAAGTGGTGATTCAATACAGTTAATGGTGACAACAATGGTGTAGAGTGGTCCGAGGAGGGTGCTGGCTTTTAGTGACAGCTCCCGGATTAGTTAGCCATCTACAAATGACAAAAGTAACAGTTATTAGACACTACAAAACAACACAAAACACTCACACTCCTGTTCTCGCTGTAATCCTTTCCAGGTCCTTTCGTAACCATAACAAAAGAACAGATCGCTCGGCCACATTCCCTGATATACCTTCAGTCACGCCCCCTTTGGTAGCGAGCGCAATCACGTCTCCTCCAATCCATGACTGACACCCCCCCCCTCCTCTTTTTGGATGGCAGACTTCAGACTGACCCTGGAATGAACTGTCAAACCATCCAGTCCAGGGCACACTGTTATATCGCGCCCTCACAGGTCGAGAGGGAGATTGTTGACTTGGATTAATTCGCTCTCTGTCACAGGTACTCTTTGAAAGAAGAGCATGGGTGCAGGAGGGAAAAACAAGGTGTTTTTTTTGTCTCACAGCACCTCTTATTAGCACTAGCAACATAAATCTTGTTTTGCTTCTGATTGCTGTAACCAAATCACGTCATACAATTTCCTCACTCCGCTGATGCAAGTCATCCATAGTGTTCTGTATAAAATACTTGCATGTCCCAAAAAAATAACTTGGGCATTTCACTTATTATTATCAGAAGTTACAAGCAGTGAAAGGTGCAGGGTAATGCACGTTGCCCTTTCTTTTATTTTGAACTTGAACTACACTAGTTACACTGTAATTGCATGTGTGGTCACATAGTAATTACATTGTAAAATACACAACCATGTGTAAATACAGTGAAATTGCAAAAGATGCTAGCAACTGCATGCCTTTTTCATTTTGTAATTAAGTCTATGAAAAAATAGATTTAAAAAAAACTTTCCTGGGCGTTCATTTGAAGTGGACAGCCTAAGAAACATTGGTGTTCGTGAAATAAAAACCAACTATATAGAATCATAAATTGATTTGCACTCTATATCATTTTTCATTTATTAGTAAATCAGATTTTCTAGTTAATATTTTAATCACCTAGTTATCTGTATATTGAGTCTGTACCTTGGCCCTTGCTAGTTTATTGTTGCAGTAAAACAGGAACAGCAGTTTGTCTCTTTTTAAATCCTCCTGCAAAAGTTTGCAGCCCTGCAGCTTTTGAGATTGAATCAGATAAGTGATGTCGCAAGAGCAGCAATAATGCTGTCAAAGTTACAAAGGTGGCGGCTCAGCGTGAGACAAGTGGGGGATTTAGAGTGGCCTTAAAAAGTAAAACAAAATCTGTAAAATGACAGCTGTGTAGTCTCGTTGCAGCAGTAAGCAATGGAATACTCCATGCCGAGAGGTAACGAGTGGTTTTTCTGGAGCTAAATTGCCTGGGAAATTGGTAGTTTATTCACAAGTAGCAGTGAAGGGAGAAGAAAGTGGTATGACTGTACAGCGTGGGCTGCTTTGCCCATGGGCTATGAGCTTCTGCAAGCAACTCCAAAGAACACCCTCAGCTTTGCAGGCAGTAATATCTAATTCCACCTACGAGCTGTACATTATTCCCATTGACACCTACCACAGGCCTACTAGGGACATGTGTTTTGAAACAGAGCCAAGTGCATGCTAATGATGCAGAAAATATTGCGTTCCTGGGGATTTCGAATAAATTACAGGTTCAATGTAAGAAACCCTGTGATTTATAATGCTAATAATAAAAGATGATGGTATTCTGTTTGTCTGACCTTCACATTATTAAACATATTAGAGCGCACTATTCTGTTTTTTAATTGTGCTTTGCTGCTCCGGTGCTTGAAAGAGATTGTTACGTCCCTCCCACATTTTAATACCGCAGAACCGTACTCAATCGTCCTTCACGTGTTGGGTGATAAATCCTGTCAATGTACTGCACTTCACACTTCAATATATGGAAAACAATCTCTAGGGGTTTTGTTTTTATTACATAATTCCACTGTGGAAATGCACATTGTAAAAACGATAGTGTTCATAACTCTTTTGGGGTAGTGTGCATTATGTTACTTTTTTTATAGTGACTGCTGAAAGAAAGGTGATGTAATGATACCAGCCTCATTTATGTAGCACACTATTAGGAACACTCTCTTTCTAGTCACACCTTATTTCAAGGGAAACTGTTTTAATGTATTAACAACTAGACCAGTCAGCAAGTGTTGTTCATTTTGTTTTGATAGTTAGGTAAAACATTCTAAGCTAATAGAACATCTCTAATAAAAATATACAACCTGATCTCGTTTTCAAAACGCTACTACATAATCATCTGTATTTTTGTGCCTCAGAACAAACTGCACCCCATTTCAGTGAGGTAATTGCATGTGGCAATAAGGAGGCTGTTTGGTCCAGTGGTTAAAGAAAAGGGCTTAGCCACTGACTCATTGTGTGACCCTAAGCAAGTCACTTAACCTCCTTGTGTTCCGTCTTTCGGGTGAGACGCAATTGTAAGTGACTCTGCAGCGATGTATAGTTCGCACACCCTAGTCTCTGTAAGTCGTCTTGAATAAAGGCGTCTGCTAAATAAACACATAATAATAATAATTGTTTTGAATTGGAAATGACAATCAGTAACTGGGGTTTGTGAGTGTTTGCTGAACATTTTTAGCTGGCTGATCCCACAAACAAATGAAAAACATTTGTAAATACAGTATGCTACTTAGCAAGTTGTTAACAGTTAGTAAACTGAAAGCTTTTCTATTAGAACATATTTATTACAACTTGATGATCACAACTCTTTGTATTGCGTTTACCCCTGTGAACCCTCACCTAGAGACATTCTATACAGATCAACAGCAACTTTCTAAGGAGATGGGCTGGTCTGTAAATTAGATAAGATCTTTGGTTTCATTATCTTATGTAAATCTAAACTGCACTCCAGCTCTTTCTTTCTACCCACCCTACAGCTTTCTTGCTCTCACGCACACTGTGTAATATCAAGAAGACTAAGAGTTCAAACTTTATAACACACAGACAATTCAGTAAAAGATGGTGATCACCTTTTTACATTGGCTCGGAAACAATTACCAGTGCATGCAGGTAGATTGGGGTTAATTGTTAACACAATTGGTTCAAAGGTATTGCATGTTATATGGCTGAAATCTCCCAATATGATTGGCAACAACTGGTTCTGTAGCTCTGGTAACCTGCGCAAGGCTTTTTATCAGGAGCAGATCCTGGAAGTTAAGGGTGCTCATGCAACAAGGAGAGCAAAGAAAAATTCCACACGAAATGCAAGATAAAATAAATACAACATAAAAAATAAATGCCAGCAATAAGACCACAAGCCACGGTATTTCGCAAGTACTTTGGCAAGCTAGCTCGAATCTCAGGTTGTTTGTTTTCAGTTTTATTGCATTTTTGTGTTTTTGTGCTTTGCTATGCAAGAGACCCCTGGCTATAACTCATCTGCACCCTCTCTCTTTAAAGAAAATGAACATTCTCACCAGAAACTGCAAATACAGTGCTGATATCCTGCATGTGCTTTGACATGTGCTTTTACATCTATCTCTATTCATATTTCATCTGCATATCTCTGTATATAATCACTATTCTACCTGTTACATAAGCAAAATGCTTAGATGAATGTTTAAATTTCACTTCTGTTTTATGCTAGATAATTCTGCAGCTATTTTGTGAAACATGTACAGGGCACATACCCCCCCTTATTTATTACAAGTCAATAACTAATTTAAAAAAAAATAGCTAGCAGTATGTCTAATCCTTCAAGGATAATGTTTTTGTCACCTCCTTCTCTGTCTACCTTAACACACAACAACCTTCAATAGCTTTAGAGGTGATCTATACAAAGAACAGACTTCAATTCGGTTCACAGAACAATGTTTTTGTGCATTTGGAATACAAACTGGTTGTAAAAAGGAACTTTATTGAATGCAATAAAGTCTGGACATAATTCACTGTTGCTGTTGTTCTTTTGTTTCTGTCAATGTGCACAAACACTTAAAATAAACAGGTTGGTTATGTTTTATCCACATTTCAATCTGCAGTAGATCACTGTAAAGCAACACAATTATGGCACTAACATGATTATTGCAGGAACAGGCAAATTATATGCCTCAGGTAATTTACTGAGAAGCATTGTCTCATGCTTGCTTTCTGTTTGGAGTCATGTATGGTACATGTTTCAACACTTAACAAAGCAGTGTATGAGTGCAGGCATTGGGAGAGTGAATTCATCTATAAGCTGACCTTTTCTAAGATCCTGCTAGCGTTCTTTGCACGGCAGCCTCTGTTTCATAGCCTGGTGACATTTTGATGAAGTCAACTGCAGAGGATTCTGACACAGAAATGGTCTCAGAGGCTTATTGAATCAGGGGCTCCTTATCTTATCCAAAATGTCAGAAACAGTCAAGGACTGTGTGGAATTTGATTTTCAATTATATGAATAGCTTAACTTACCACAGATATAAGGCTGTTTAAAAAACCCCAGGGGAGCCTGATGTGTTTTTTTTTGTTTTTTGTTTTTTTTTGTTTCCATGGAAATCTGCCAGCAAAATAGAATACAATTACAACTCTCATGTTCATAAGTCACAAACCAGGAAGTCAATTTACTGAAGGGGATTACAGTAAAACATCCTCTCTCCCCCACTATACAAATCATCAGCCTCCTAAAAACTGCAGTGGAAACAATATCACAATATTCGAGTGGACATTTGTGTGTACCTCCAGTAGATGTATTTTAATAACAAACCAAAAAAAATGCCATTACTGTATATATGTTGTACATTGTAAAATGATTTTACTTTAAGCATTTCCTTTTGCTGGAAACGACATAACAAAGCATTATGAATCTGCCTTTCAATAACTACTGTAATATCAGTGTTGCCATATAGTCTTTTCTCCTAAATCTTCGAACACCCATTTCTGGTCCAGAATAAACTGGAATAGTCTAGAACACCTGCACAGCTATTCGTTGTCCCTGTTCAGAAATTAGATTTTTACGCTAATAAAAAAAAGCTTTATTATAATTCCATCTCAAGCCATGGCAATTAAATCTGCTGCCCGCATGCCATCCCTTGCCAATACTAGCATCTAAATTTGACAGAATTTAAAGTTTAACATTTAAAAGTTTTTATGGAAATCGCTGGATAATTCAGTTAATTTGGTTCTTTTTTTTTTTTAGCCAACGTTTAGCATTCTTAATAAGAAATAGTTTGGAGCTACAAGGCTTTTAAAATGAGCTAATTTTCTGTTTCTGGAAAGACCTTCCACACAGAATACTACCATCACCTCAGCTCAGCATCATTATATTTTCAATGAGATCACCAAGTCTGTGCGATGTACCAGTGAAATACAGCGTTCCACATCCTCAAAGCGCTCAACCCTGCTTACCAGACATTAGTGTCAGGGGTGGAACCCAAATTATAGGTTCCCAAACACTTCCTTCCATCGACTCCTCAGAAAAATTAAGCTCACCCAACACTGCATGGCAGGGGATGCAGAAAAAGTTACAGCAGTGAAACCGCAATTACAACCCTGCGTCTTCTGGTGGCACTGTGTGCTGTGCAGTAACAGTATTCTTTTTTTTTTAAATCCCATTTTGAATTGCATTTTTTTAAGTGATACCATGTCTCCAGTATGTCACCATGTCTCCAGTATGTCTTGTTGTGAGCACTTGATGTGAAATATATATATATATATTATTTTTAAATAGGAGACATCTTAGCTCTTGGGCAAAAAATATTTCTTAATTTGAGTTTAAAATGTTTCGTGTTCTACAGTTTTTCCACCTTTCTCTTATGATAAATGTGTACCCAAAAGCAAGATTGGATACAAGATTGTATCACTCATTAAGATAATATTGAAAGTGCTTGTGAATCCCCATACATTATGTAAGTTGTGCAGTAAGATACACAACACATCCACAACAGTTCCTTACTGGTATACATGATTTTTTCTACTGTGTGCTGTAATTGCTGTCTGTTGCACTGGTAGAAAAAACAATCTGTCGCTATGCAGTCCCACATCCACCCCTGAAAGAGATCCGAATATCCTAGTAGTAAGACCTGGCAAAACCAATTCACCAGAATTCAAAGCCTGTTAAGAGAAAATAAAATCAAGTACTCTCCTCTCTCATATTTCTCCTCCTGGTCCTTCCGGGTGATCCTTTAGGAAGTGAAAGCAGCCCCAAGGTCCAATGAAAGAGCTGGCAGTTCATTAATCCAGCAGTCTATTGTTCACCTGGAATTTTTCTATACACCACTCTCTCTTATTATAATAAGAATAATCAAGCCTTTTCATCTGGGTTTTTGTGTAAATGTGGTCATAAAAAACAATGTATTTCTAGTAAACAGGTCCATCCATCATAACGTAAAGTCCTAAAAATTATTTTTTGAACCTTGGATTCATTTACAGTATTAATCATTTAGCTACTGTGGCCAATCATCTAGCAATAGTCATCAACTCCCAATTTGAGTCAATGCCCAGGGCGTCTAGCGTAGATGAAGCCTTTAATCATTTTTACTGATGCTCTTTAATGCTTAGCTTGAAGACACCGATGTCACTGCAGCCTTGTTAAAATGCATTATTGTCAGTTCACTGGTGTGGAGATCCTGATAGCCTCTTCAGACTCAGAGACATAAAGTCACACTAATAATAAACTAGTGAGTAATGTATTGGATGCTATGGCATGGGGTGGCTTGCACTGCTCTGACTATGCTGAATGATGCTGTAACTACACTAACTACATTAGCTTGACCTGTATTTTGTAACATCATTATCTTTAGTAGAGAAAAAGTCTAATGGCCCTGTAAACCACATGACTTGATTCAATCCAGCTGTCCAGTTCACGGGCGGGAGCCAGACTACCTGTAGTGACGTCGCCCAACTTCTCAGAGAGCCGCCCACAGTTACGACCATGCCTTCGGCAGGACGAGGTCCGTGTCGTGGTAAAGTCATCAGCACAGTTAGGTGAGACCACATCATGGTGAGGCAACCTCCAAGGCTGGGCACACAGCACCCTCAGGGACATAGAGTTAGTAAAGATTGAAAACATATAGGAAAGGGGCCCCCGTCTCTTGGGGCGCCCCGTACAAAAATAGAGGCTTGAGCACCTGAAAGAAAGGAAGAACTCAGAGAGCTGCCCTCAATGAGGTGAATTATAGACTTCCAG